>JASDQU010103177.1:147906-170213 GCA_032191745.1 Picea mariana | reverse complement strand
ATGCACGTCATTTACCTCTACCCTCGTATAGATGAGGATTCATATCTATTGGAAAATATTGTTGATGTATAGCAAAAAATTCCATCTCCCAACCTACCATTGGTTGATGAATTGGTTAATTGTATTCCATCATTAGTTAATCTGGTTAATTAAGTTATCCATCCAGTTCCATAATTAGTTGAGCCAGTTGATCAAGTGATCGATTCGATTTCACCTTCGACTGATCCCACTCTCCCCTTGGAGAGTGAAGTTAAAGTGGCCGATATAATACCACCCTTGGTTGATGCCAATCCTCCTAGGAAGAGTGAGGATGTCACTCAGGTCTTTATTGTTTCTAAGGATTATTTTGGACAAGGGGTCACTACACTACACCCATTCCAACGAAGCCTCCTTTGAGTATTGAAGCCATTCTTTTTTATTAGGGTGCAGCCTCTATAGATCTAACAAAAAAAATCAAGCAAGAGAGAAGAAGAATGATGTGGCATACCTTGCTGCAATGTTGGTCCTCGCTGATCCAACCCTTGGTCTTGATCTCCAAGCTCCTCAATGCAACTGAAGTAGGATGGAGCTCTATTTTCAACTCTGGGGGAGCACTAATCTTGTTAGAGGGAATCATGGGATCATCCACCTCTTTATAAGGGCCAGATCTCTTGGGATGAGGTTGGTTGTGTTCAAAACCTATGCTATGGATTCATGTTAGTATCTGATCCCAAATTTAAGGCGCCATATTCTCAACCATATCCTTCATTTTCTCATGGTGGTTGTGCCTCTCAAGCCTATATATTGAAGGTATTTCCAAGGTGAAAGAGGGGAATATTAGAAGTATCAAACCTTTGATTCTAGAGGAAGACTGAGCATTTTGAGGTCAATATTCATGAAAGGGATGGAAAAGGAGATCTTGGATGAGTGACTGCATCGTAAATCATGCTTTGTAAGTGTCTTCTTTGGCTTTCCAATTAATACAAACTTGGCCTATTCCCTTCAAGTTCATGTGTTCTACATTTTCTTGTCTATTTTTGTTTCATTCTTCATAGATAGATATTCTTTATATAATCATCTAGAGTAGGAGGAATATTCCCTTTTCTAGTATTTGCAGGGTTTCATTCGCATTAAGGAGCTTAGATATCAAGCATCAAGATTGAAGCAATGAGGATGAACATCACAACAAGGTACGCCACATTTTTCTTCTCTCTTGCTTGATTGATTGAGTTAGATATATAGGGAAAGTAGAAATCACTTGTTCTCTTCTGTATTTAGATCAAATATAGGGGTCTTGGTCCAAATGGGAGCTTAGCCTATCCGCAGAGTAAGATATCTCATAACATGAGGTTTCCATCTGGAGCGACAAGGGAAAATGGGATTCTAGAATTGGTTCATAGTGATGTGTTTGGCCCTATTTAAGTTCCTTTTACTTCGTGGATCCATAAATTATGTGTCCTTCATAGATGATTTTTCTAGGAAGACATGTATATATTTACTAAGGAAGAAATCAAAGGTTTTCGAGAAATTCAAAGAGTTTAAGTCTCTTGTAGAAAACCGGACAGATAATAAGATTAAGGTTCTTATAAATAACAATGGTGGTGAATTATGTGGAAAGTATTTTGAGAAGTTATGCAAGAAATGTGACATAGCATGCCAAAATACCACACCATATACCCCAAAACAAAATGGAGTTGCCGAGAGAATGAACAAAAAGTTGATGGAAAAGGCAAGGAGCATAATCAATGGTGCTAGGCTCACACAAGAATTATGGGTAGAGGTAGTCGACACTGCGAAATATATGTGAATATGTCTCCTTCGTCGGCACTAGTCAACATAACTCGACATGAGGTATGGTTTGGTAAGAATCCTCTAGTTTCACATCTCAAATTATTTGGTTGTGATGCATTTGTTCATGTTCCCAAAGAAAAGAAGAGAAAGCTAGACACAAAGGAAATCAAATGTATTTTCATTGGATACAAAGAATGAATGAAAGGATATAAGCTCTCAGATCCTGCATCAAGGAAAATAATGTACAGTCGATATGTGGTCTTCAAAGAAGTCGGAAGGAAGTCTAATTCTAAAGTGATAGTTCAAACATAGAATAATACAGAGAAGGTGAGGTTGGAAATGAGGAAAAAATAAGAAGATTATTCATATGAGTTGACTGAATCATATGAAAAGGTGGAACAACTGACCACGGTTGTAAGGATGTATGAACGAGTTATAAAACTAGTCGAAAGGTATATCCCACCCGAATTTTGTACATTTGTGTTAACTACCAATGAAGAGGACTCCAAGTCAGTTAGGGAGGTAATCGAATTGACATAGGGTAGATTCTAGAAGGATTCCATGGTCTAAGAAATGGAATCCATTCACAAGAATGAGACGTGGGATTTATTCCAATTACCTAGTGGAAGAAATACCATCAGTAGTAGGTAGGTATTCAAGAAAAATATGATTGTGAAAGGTCAAGTCAAGAAATTCAAAGCTCGAATGGTAGTGAAAGGATATTCCCAAGTCGAAGGAGTCGACTTCGGTGAGATTTTTTCTCCTATTTCAAAATTAACTTCCATTAGAGTACTAATGTCTTTAGATGCAACATTTGATCTGGAAATAAAATAAATGGATGTGAAGACAACGTTCTTACATAAAGACTTGGACGAAGAAATCTACAAGAAACGACTTGAATGATTTGTAGTAAAGGGAAAGAAAGATTTGGTATGAAAGTTGAAAATATCCCTTTATGGTCTAAATAAATCACCATGGAAGTGGTATCAAAATCACATACATCCTTAGTTCGGGATTTGTGAGAAGAAAAGGTGATCAGTGCATATATTCCAAAGAAGAAGGTGGGCGTTTCATATATGTAGCTTTGAATGTCGACAACATCTTGCTGATTAGAAACAACATGGACACAATAAAGGAGGTGAAGAAACAAATATCCTCCAATTTTGAAATGAAGGATATCATTGCAATGAACTTCATTCTAGGAATGGAGATCATCAAATATATAGTAGTTAGGAATATCTAATTGAACCAAAAGAAATATATTGAAATAGTTTTGAAAATTTCCAACATGTAGGATTACAAACCTGTAAAGTTGTCAATTCCTGTGGGAGCAAGGCTAATAGTTGAAAAATGTCGAAAGAAACATGGATAAATAGAGGATATGGAATGTGTCCCTTATGCAAGTTTTGTTGGTGATATAATCTATGCAATGGTCTGCACTCGACCAAACATTTCCCATGTAGTAGGAGTGTTGAGCAGATACAAGTCGACACCTAGAAAGGAGAACTGGACAATTGCCAAGAGATTATTTAGGTATTTGTGTGGTGCAAAAGATTATTCTATATTCTACCAAGGAAAAACTGGAGGTGATAGTGAATTATATGTACATGGATTTGTCGATGCTGACTGGGCTAGAGATCTAGATCAACAAAGGTCGACCAATGGATATGTGTTCAAGATGTTTAGTGGAGTAATTAATTGGATGAGTAAGTGACATGCAGTTGTAACCTTGTCAACAATAGGAGTTGAATACATGGTAGCTACTCATGGAATAAAATAAGAGGTATGTATACAAAGGTTGTGTTCAGGGATTGGCTTTGAGCAAAGAGCTATGGAGATAAATTGCGACAGTCAAAGTGCAATATTTCTAGAAAAGAACCCAACTTATCATTCTAGGACTAATCATATTGATGTACAATACCATTTCGTAAGATACATGGTGAAAATAAATAAGGTGTTGATGGAGAAAGTAGACACATTGGAAAACATAGTAGACTCTTTGACCAAGTCTATGAGTGTTGTGAATTTCTCTTGGTGTAGAGAGGAAATGAGAATTGTTTCCATGGGTCTGTGAACATAAGTTTAGGAATCTCTCGGTTTCAACAAAGAATACAATAAGTGAGATAATTTTGGGTTGTTATATTCTTTGTAGTGAAATTCAAAGGTCACCTGACAAGAGGTGAACATGTGTTCGTGTGGCAACTGACTAAATACTAAATGAAGGTCAACTGGTAATCTAACTTGGTAGTCGACTGTAACATAATCCCAAGATTCACGAGATGTGTAACTAATGATCCGTGTGGATCTGTAACCATTTTTTGGGAGCCTTTGTTTAGGTTTTTTTCTACTCTAAAGCCTATAAATAAGGTGTGTTGTAATCATGTAAAAACCAATCTTTAGAGAAATCATTTTATAGGTTGTTGGTCATGTAGATGTAACCCAAACTGGCTAGAGGGTTGTTCTTGTGTAAGAAAGAAGGTATGATGTCGATTGTGTATTAGTTGTAGACCAAGGCTAGGCATGTAAACTTTTATTTTGAATGAATAAGACAACAAGAGAGAAATATGCTCAAGGAATGTTGATTTTCATGTTTGGGTTTCCATATTAAAATCTCTATTGATTGTGTTTGCTTTGTCATTTGATTTATAACTTAAATATTTCTTCCTCTCTCATGTTAGGTTTAGTGTGGAAGTGTTCTATTTACTTACATATATTGTATGAATAAAATTGGAATTTGTTTATGATAATTGATTGAGAATATATATATATATATATATATAATTTGGAAAACTAGTATAATTAGAATGAACA
This sequence comes from Picea mariana, assembly GCA_032191745.1. Lineage (NCBI taxonomy): Eukaryota > Viridiplantae > Streptophyta > Pinopsida > Pinales > Pinaceae > Picea > Picea mariana. The sequence continues at coordinate 165,632 of JASDQU010103177.1, read as the reverse complement.
CGTTAGTGACATTTATGTGTAAACAATTTTTGGTGAAAATGGAAGATAAGTTAACCATTAATACTTTAGTAAATGCATGAATATGTTCATGGCCATGCAACTTCCTTTCTATTTTTCTTTGTGATTAGTGCATTGATTCAAGTAATGATGCTCTGCTTGATGAATGCATTGATTCCAGTGATAAAACATAGTGAATGTATGAATATGCCTATGGCCATTCAAAATGCCTTTCTATTTTTCTTTGTGATTAATGCATTGATTTCAATAATTATGCTCTACTTGATTAATGCATTTATTCTAGTGATTGAATAGTGTAAAATGGTTCACTGCAATGATTTAAAAAATGGTAAAATGAACAATATAAAACCTAAAAGCATCTATGACCACAAATTAACTTTAAAAAAAATAGTAACAAGCATATCATGAGCATTATAACTTGAAAGAAATATAATAGATAGAATACATGAAATGCAGATATGACTCCATAGATTACACTAGACACTTATGAGAAATAAATAATAGCCATTAACAATTTAAATTTATCACCTATGTGAAGTGGCTCTAATTTTTTTTTATGTTAGATATGTGCCTCACAATGTTTTATTCTTCAATCAATAATCAAGTTAAATAACTGAGAGGGGTGATATTTCCATTAAATGGATCAAATATCTATTTTACAAGTTGGCATTTGACATCTACAAAGTCTAGTTTTTGTGAATATTGGAGTTATACTACTTATTGGAAATATTGACACATGGGATTAGAGAATTTTCTTCAACAATGAACAAAGCAACAAACTGGAATTGGAAATGCAAATACATATATAGACATTAGATTCGATACCATGTCTAAGATAAAACAATTTAATCCAACATTTGCTAGATGACCTAAAGACATTAATATGATTAACGTGATGAAATCACTAAAAGTACGGTAAAGAGGTTGAAGGGTAGCTTAGGATTTAGGGGTAATATTACCTTTAGCCTCTAGAAGAGTGAGGGAGATAGTGTAACTTCGAATTTGGTGACATTTATGTGCAAAGTGTTCACATGAATATGGAAGAAGTCTAGGCCATTAATCCTTTGGTTAAGATGTCGAAGACCACCTAACTTTCCTTTAAATTTCTCTTTTCAATTAATGCATTGATTTTAGTGATCATGCATACACAATTATTCATTGGGAAAAATTTTAGGGGCTATATATGCCCCATGGACTATTTTTCCATGCTTTTTTCCAAAAAAAAGATTCACCAATTTCCATTTTTTCTAAAAGYGATTCACCCAAATTCTAAAGAATAAAATTATTTTACCTTAAAAATAGCCCAAATTTTATAGAAAATAAATAAAATTCTTAKAAATTTGGATATTTTTACAAAAATATAGCCAAGATTTTATAGTTTGCATATTAAGGACTAGCAAGATTAGCCAAAATTTTTACATTTTGAGATAAATTTCCATTCTTAAAATTATCCATGGATTTAAGGAATGGTAAAAAGAGAAATATYAAACCCTACAACATAGTACATTGATTCCAATTTTTGTACAAAGGATATCAGTGTTAATTTCACTATTTGTGCAATGCACTAAGTTCTATGTTGTATTTCTCTTAGTATAATTCATTGATTTGATTTTATTGTTTGTACAATTATAAAATTGATTTCATTAAAATGCATGGATTTTAGTGTTCATAAAGTCAATAATTTGTAACTAAGTTGTTAGTTGCATTGCTCTTGTTATCATGCATTTATTTCAATGTTTGTAGAATGTATAAAATTGATTCTAGTGCATTGATTTAGTGTTTAGTGTAGTAACAAGGATTAGTATTGAAAAGAAAAGAGAGACAGAGTATGACCTTTACTACGATATTATGAACAAAGTATTCATATGAAAGTATGTGAAAACGATATGCATCCTACTATTTTTTACTATTTACTTACTTTTTTCATCATTGTTTAATTATTTTGTTACTATTTAGATTATTCTTCATATAATTTTTGAAGTGAACTTCACTTTCACTATAAAAGTTATAAATGATTATGGATAAATTTTAAAAATTAATTTTGAATAAATTTTAAAAATTAAATTAATGTAAAACACATACACACAATGACATTATCTAAAGTTTTAATGCTAGAATCTATCTATATCCATTTTAACTTTGAATTTATTGAGTGTTAGAAAGTGATTAAATTTCTTTATATGCAAACTTTTCTTTAAGTTTTACAGTTTTAAATGAATTCACACCAACAAGTAATAACACCTAATAAACTAAGAATCAAAATAAATTTAAACTAATATATATCAATAATTATTTGTTTAAATTAGTTTTATTTAGTAGAATTATTTATTTGTTTAAACTAGAGGCTCATTCTACAACCCAATATTATGTCGATGTGTGATTCCATGCATAAATTTAGCTGACACATGTTACTCTTAAATAATAATAATAAAAAATTAAGTAAAAAAAAAATGTATATGTCAGCTCTAAAACAAATTAAGGACGAAGGGTTTGCACCACATGTTTTATCCCTCTAAATGTTTGATAGAACTAGAATTAAGATGAATCTATATTGATGTATATCAAATTTAGAGAACTCATAAGATTTTTGTTACTGCTAAATCTATACCACAATTTCAGTCAGAATAATGGCCAAATTCTACTAAAATAAAATTTGAAAAGACAAAAGATTGTGTCCCATGTGCACTTCACTCTACTTAGTGTGGAAATGTACACACATAGATGATATAATGAATAAAATGAACCTCAAGGAATATACTCTTGTGGCCTACCATGTATTGTTGGAGTAGGCTAACTCAGGAGCAATCTTCCCTCTTGAGTTCTTCTTTTTGGGAAAAAAGACGTGCCTGAATCCAAACAGATTTTCAAGGGTAGTCTAAGTTTCACATGGATCAAAGTTCCATGCATTGAAAAACCTTACCCCAGGGTTTTTCTCCATTTTAAACCAACCCAGATGCTAAGAAAATCGATTAAAGTTCTGGATTGGCCGAAAATTTAAAAGGAGGCCGCAGGAGGACTTGCCGGAAAGATRACTCGGGAGGGAAGATTTCTCCCAATTTAGCCCACTCCTGTATTGTTTTCCCACTCATACCAATATTTGAGGCCTTTTATTTTTGTGCTCGTTGTTTTAGCTGGGCTTGGTTTTCTGTAAAATAGGTATTAATGACACAACTTTTGATGTTCAATTTAATTAAGTAGAGTGGTGTCTGATTGGATTTCATGATGACTCATGAGTTCCACAAGCATGAAGGCTTGGTGTACACATAGAACAATTTCTACAAATTTATTATTATTATATTATACATTAAGTCTGATCAGTGTCAAATCTAATTGTATTGATTAGGTTGATTTAGAGAGGAGTTATTGAGCATATCTGTGAGACTAGGTAAAGCGGGCAGAGAAAATATTATTCACTCTAAAAGAAAGTATTGAATCTCATCTGGTAGGACCAAGGAATAATATCTCAAATCATCCACAATTATGTCATAATTAGCATACCCCTAAAGTGGGGGAAAGAGAACACTTAATTGTTTTAGTAATTACCTTGTTCAAAGATAGGAGGTGTTTCTTTTGGATGATACATGATCTATTCAACAACTCCATTTGTTTCTTATTCCTTTGCAAGTATATGGTAGCTGTGTATAGTGCCCCAAAAAATAATATTTGAATGAGTTAATCATAAATGGATGTAGAGTGGGAGGAATATTGGATTAAGAGGGAATTTTGGGTGATTGTTATGTATTGAGACAACTTAGTGTGTATTTGGTACAACACACTTAAAGTGTAAATTTTTTTGGGTGAGATGGGATCAATAAGCTAGAGTGCACCAAAATCAAATAAGATGATGGTTACTCACACACATGTGTTATAATTGATGGTCATTGAGCTTCCCCATATTCAATGAAAAATTAACCTCTCCACAAGCTTTTAACACATTCATGTTACTTCTAAACATTCAATAACAATGTTGAGTGCTCTGATACCTCAAGTATGAATAGACATTAAATTCCCCTCCAACTAAAACTCATATAATACCAATGCAATTGTTAGATGATTCTCCTCCAATTAAATCTAATTTAATACCCTTAACTCTTTTGTGAATATAGAATCCAAGCAATTTCGACCAGTCCTAATTCCAAAAAACAACAAACCTAAATCATTTTAAAGAAAACATGGACAGTTGGTTGGTTTCAACACGCCATCGAGAAAAGAAAAAAGTCCAAGGGAAGCAGGTTCCTACAAGTTGTGGACATGACAGATGGTGGAATCCTAAAGGTTGTAGACATGAAAAATGGTGGAATCTTAAAGTTCGTGGAAATGACAAATGACATTTTTTAATATGATCTAGACAGATGACGAAGGTTGGGAGGGGAAACACACCTTAAATGTGGAATCTTGATAACATGGTTTGTAGGGAAAATATGAAACTTGCTCTACCTATATCCATGTATCCATGATCAAGTTATAAAAAATATTTTCATTTAAGAAATGTATAATTTAGAATAGTCTTTAGGTTACTTTTGTTAAGACATATTCTCATGGTTCAATCTCATTCTATTTAAACAAGGTTGTGTCTGTGAAATAAATATGGACGAAAGAGATATTTCCACGTAGTTAGATTGTTGAAGAGCCTCCACACACCTGAGATGAATTTATTGAAAAATATTTGTAAATTTTGGGGTTATGTTTAATATCACCCACATTTAACATATGATGTTTAATGTAGTAAATCTTAAAAAACCATGTTAAAGAAAAATATCAAAACATGGGGAAATTCTCAAAGGGTTTGGGTTAATCATTGATATAATCATGACTGAAAAATCAACATTTAATGTTGTAAAAAATCTTTTTCATTGATGTTGTTGGAAAAACTCAATGCATCACATGTCATCTAGTTAGTTTCTCAAAGTTAGAATGTGAACAAAGATGACTAACCTAACCAAATAAGAAGAAATTGGATGTTTTGCAACAGTCTATTTAATTCAGTGGACTTGGGGCCCATAGCTATCAATGTCAATCCTTTATTTATAAGAATATAAAATCTTCCAAGTCTACATCCGACTACACTGAGTTTGCCAACATTCTTATTTTACATATATACTTTAAATGACAATGTTGTGGGTAGCATTACATATTATATGATATGTTTGATTAATGGTCAAGAATTGAACCTTGATAATGTTTAAAATTGCATATTATATTAATGTTTTATAATATCTCAAGAATGGAGTTCGATTTGCACTACAACAAGTTCGTGGATGAAGGAAAGGAAGTCTTCACATGGAGAGGAATTCATGGGTAAATATAAGAGGATAGGTGGATAAGCACAAGTCATAGGGGCTTTCCAAATACTAATGGTAAATGTTGATTGATCTAGTGAAAAAAAAAGAGGGTGCTCCATCCCTTAAAAGACACATTCGACATAACTAATTGAACACCAAATATCTAAATTGACACTAAAATTTAAAGTATCGAGGCCAAAGAGTTTTAAAAAGTGCATAAATTAAGATCCTAGAATAAAATTATCCATTTATGAACAATATAAATTTAACTCGCATATTTTCCTTCATACATAGATTCATGAATTAGATATAGTGACTAGTTAGAATGACCAATTGATTAGTTGTGGAAAGCTAAGACAACCAATTTAGAAATAGCTGGAGATTATAGTCTTCATAAGCAGTTGTTGTAACATAACAAGGTAGTATTTAATTAAAATGTTTGTAGAACTTATTAAAGTGTGTTATCACTTACCTATTGCAACAAATCAACATAAATTAATTGATTGTTATCACTTGACATATGGCATGGATTATCCAAAAATATGCCGTGTAACAAACACCCTATACATGTCAATCCGCACTACCCATTGGATGGATCACAACATCACACCATAGGATAATTTTTGGATCAATTTGTAGATTTTAGGCTTGAGAAATATCCACATAAATAAAAATATCTATAGTTTTTATAGACAATATAAGAATTATATTAGGTTATTTCATCAATATATAGATTCTAAGCATGAAACATCTCTAGGCTTTCTCATGCAAAAGTCTATGTAGCTCTTTCTCGTAAAATAACTATTAAGCTCTACTTGTTTTCCCTTGTATTTTCTCTCATTATGAAACCTATTTTTGCATTTTTTGCTAATGCCTGCTAGGTGAATGAAAATAATCAACAAAGTTAAAAAGTAAAAGATTCATGAGCTCTTATTCCAACTTATTACTTAAAATTTTTCAAATGATTAAACCAATTATTTCAATCTATTTACCATCTCATTTATGTTTTCAAATTAAGGTGACTATACAACATTGCAAACATCCTCTCGTCCTTGAATCTAGCATAAAAGGTAAATAATTTATTAGCACAAGTCATGTGCTTTGAAGAAAATATGGCACTTCTAATTTTCAATTTTATTTGTTTAATATACTCATACTATGGAGAATTGGAAGCCTATTTTCAAGTTGTTGGGAGTCAAAGACAACCCCAAATCAAGTAATCAAGTGGTTAAAGATAAAAAAACAAACTAATATTTGTTGAATTTAGTCATTTTAATATAAGAAGATGGATCTAGGTTGCTTTAATATATATATATATATATATATATATATATATATATATGAGAATATATTCATGTCACTTAAATAATTCAAATAATAATAATAAATTATTAATTATTAATAAAATAATAAATATTTATGTTAACTTCATCAAAAATAATAATAATAATAAATTATTAATTATTAATAAAATAATAAATATTTATGTTAACTTCATCATGTGTGTTGCAAAGGTTTACATTTGATCCCTTTTTAAAATGAATCAATATTAATTTAAATTATATATAAATCTAATTTATATAAAATTAATTACAGTGATATTACAGTGCATCAAATTATGTCTTCCATCCATATATTCCCCTTTACATTCAATAGAATTCTTCGATTCACCTGCACCGATAACTTTAAAGATAAACCCTTACGAATGGTGCAATACATTTTCAACGATTACCATACGCAAATAACTGCCTTGATTGCAGTCAAGGTTATCACAGCCATGGCCTAGGTTGTAATGGAGCCGACTCACTTAAATGTTCAAAGTGTAATTGAGCCGGATTCCACTAAGCATCCTCCAAAAACGCCAAACAAACAAGCTTTCAACGCACTATTATTGAATTTGCTAAATTACATGAAAAAGACGTGAATCGTTCTCTCTTCTGAAGTGCCGGGATCACAAGTTTTCATGGACAAATTTCGTTTAAACACTGATCGTCTGGCCAATTTTTAGTGTTGGAACGGATCAGATCTATTCACTAGAGATTAAATTGTACCTGTCTGAAACCTGCAGTGCAATGGGTGGCGGCTGCGGGAGGATGAAGGAGAAGGGTTTAAGAGATAGGTTTTACAGGTAACACACCGACTTGACAAGGAAAAATGGCAGTTTCCTATACGTTATCTACACAGGACGAAAAATTGAGAAAACTACTCCCTTAAAGAACGCCTTCTGCGTAATTAACTGTTAGACAACTCTAGCAATTCAAGGTGAGGATGTCAATATCCTTATCCTTGAGGAAAAAAGCTGTAATGTTTTCATGCTTAAAAAAATATATTATTGCTCTTCTACATTGGATCGCGCATGTCAGCGTTACCCACGCATGCGTCAGCTAACAAATGGATACAACAATGTATTAGCACAGCCGCAAAGTGGCTGGTGGCTGGTGAATCCCGAAACACACATAAGGTTGGTGTTGTGGTTGGTGACCATTGAAACGCACATAGAGTTGAGGAAATTCAAAAGTTAATCTTAAATGTGGTAATTTCAAAGATTAATCAGTTAAACGTGACAATCATATGGTGGTACAATAATTTCTTAATATGATTAGGTAAATGTTAAAAAGTAAACAGATTAACTGATACGTTCAAAAATAAAAAGAGTAATGTTAGATATACATCTTTCTACGTAATTATTCGAAAGAGTAAAAAGAAGTTTCAGTGACTATGTGCTATTTGAGTTAAACAAGGAAGACATGGCTTGTAACAAATCTCAAACTTTATGATTCTGCATTCTTGGATAGGGTGGACATAAGTTTAAAATTTTATCAACATCATTATATATTTTTGTAAATTTAAATAGTAAGCAGTCATTTATGTAAAAGGGTTTTTTATTAACTTAAATAGATAAATAACTATTTTTGTAAACTTAAGCAGTGAAATATTCAAATATTAAAAAAGTTTTCTTGTTAGTAAACTTAAGCAATCAAATAACTATGTTAAAAAGTCAAATGTTAAAAGGTCTATTGTCTTGAGAAATATTATTTTATGTAAAAAAGTAAGTATTTTTTATTTTATTTTGAGGTTAATGCTAACCCATCTCAAATAAATGTAAAATTTTAAACAACTTTAAACTCCAATGTTTAAAAATACTTAAGGAATATATTTTTATTAATAATTTAATTTAAAAATTTTAATTAAAAAATATTATTTAAAAATACTTAAGGAATATATTTATTCATTTTATATTTTATTAATAATTTAATTAAAAAATATTATATTTATTCATTTTATATTTTATTAATAATTTAATTAAAAAATATTTATGGACAATTATGTTAAGAGTTTTCAACAACCTCAAAAGAAATAAAATATTTTTAATGGATATTTTTAAATTTTTTAATGAGCACAAATGAAATGTTTTGCAAATGTTATCATGAAGCTTTTCATATGAGGTAAAAAGATTGATGATCTAATTTGTAATTTGACCACATCCAATGGCTGGGGGGAGGGGGGTGCCTTGTCCCACAAACAAGGGGGTCTCATACACCAATTTGGTGTGTTGACTTGGCCGTGACCTTAAAAATAGATTATTATATTATTATTATATGGCTTAAAGTAAGGTGCAACCTCACATCTATTTTCACCCTCTTAGGGTACGGTAAGAGTAAAGTTCAACCTCATCCATTTTGATCTTCCTTCCACATGAAAACACTATAATGGGATATATATAAAATATATTTGGTATAAAGGTATTTGGTATAAAGGAAAGAGCATCATATGAAAAAGATTAAAATATTAAAAAAATATATTATTTTGAAAATTGTATTACTCAATGAAATGGTGGTTTTTGCAATTACTAGTTTCATCTTTATGAATTATTATTTAAAAAATGTTTTAGTTATTGAAATGGTGTTTTTTACATTAAAATTTTTGGGGGAGCGGGGGAACTGTAAGTTACAGTTTAACAGTCACGGCCATAGCAGAGGACATCATGGGCACCAAGGGGGGGGGTAAAGGTACCCCCTCATACAAACAGGTACTGGTAGACAGAGGGAAAGGGCCAAGAGGTGTAGTTTTCAAGGCACCAGTGACAGGCACCTCGCAATCAGACCTAGAAAAAGGTTAGGAAAGGAACCAGGGCAGAAGTGAATGCATGTGAGAAGAAGCCAGAGAATGTCACAGGGAGGCACAAGACACAATGGTGCCCAACGAGGGAGAAGGGTGCAACCCGTGCAAACCCAAAACAACAATGATACCCAAGGTGATATTAGAGGATCCACAAACACAACTCTATAAGGACCAGATGAAGACGCATGCACTAATATGCAATTTCATGGGTTTGTGGCCCACATAAAGAATGTTGCGCAAATGGATTAAATACCACTGGAAGCCAAACGGAGAAGTGGAGCTCCACATGGGATTGAAAGGCTTCTTCACAGTAGTATTCATGAACCTGAAGGACATGGATAGAGTATTTGAGCGGGGCCCATACTTCCACACCTCAGCAAGACTGTACATGTGACCATGGAAGGAAAATTTCTCCCCAGAAAAAGAGACTTTCAAAAAGGTGCCGGTCTGGCTAATATTTTATTCCTTACCTTTAGACTACTGGTTACCCTCTACTTTTGAAGCAATAGGAAAAAATTGGGGAAATATGTGAATACCGCAGAAGCCACACTAAAAGGGAGAAATACATCTTATGCAAGAATTTGCATAGAAATGGATGTGTTGGGAGAACTCTCAGAAGCCGTAAGTCTGGAATTCAGGGATGAGGAATGGATCCAAAAAAAAGATTACTAACAAATCCCCTTCATATGTAGAATATTCCATGAACATGGCCACCTGATTAGAGAATTCCCTCTTAATAAAAAATAGGAAGAAGAAAACCCCAAACCATAGCAGGATGAGGATGGGTTTATAAAACCGAACCCTAGAAGTAGAGCAAACAAAAAGCAGAGAAAAATCCTAGCAGGAAATAACCTGGAGACCTGGAATAGAATGAAAGGAAGGGGAAAAAACAACAAAGGGGTAGAAAATGAAAAGGATTCAGCAAAAGCTCAAGAAACCAGAGAACAAACAACAAATGATCCCATCCATCGACCACGTAACAAGAAGGAACATGGGAGTTATGCAACCCCAATGGATGGAGAAATCAGAGACAACAACACCCCCATGCAAGAAGCAGAGGGAGATGTGGACATGACCCCAAGCGAAGTAGGCACAGAAGATCCTGATCTCAGAGACCTTATGGAAAGGGAAGGGATAGACCTCTTGAACATACTGGAGAAATGGAAAAGATAGGGAGTAGACAATGTTCCAATAGAGAAACTTGATTGCATTCAGTACCTGTTTCTCCTAAGGGAGGAAGCCAAAGCCAGAGGACTAAATCGAACACACAGGGAGATTGGACACTTAGGCATCAAAGCTGGCGAGGGACAACCACAACTCTCACCCAAGAAGACGTGGAGGAAAAAAGGCAGGAAATCAAATAGCGTATCCCTATAGGAGCTTGGAGCGCTACTGATAAACTTGAGTAAGATCAAGAAAATCTTCCCCAACTCCCCCCCACATGCTTAAAATGAAGGTTATAACCTGGAATATAAGAGGCCTAAACAACCCGAGAAAGCAAAGAATCCTTAGGAATAGACTAAAGCAAGAACAATCGGATCTCTGTTTTATACAAGAGACAAAATGCAATACAAATAGAATGGAGGAAATTAGTAAACAACAATGGTGCAAGTACAAGATGGTGGATGTCAGAGGCCACCAAATGGCAGGAGGAATTATCACGTTGTGGAACCCACAAGTACTGAGCCTAGTAGCAGCCAAAGCGACCAAGCACACCCTCACGGTTCGCATGCAAATCATTGGAAACACAGAGGTGATTCTATGCACTAAGGTGTATGGGCCCCAGGTGTTAGAGGAAAACAAAGGAATGATACGGGACTTAGAAGACCTTAAAACCTGATCCAACAACCTCCAATGGATCCTGGCAGGGGACTTCAACATCATCACGTCACTTGCGGAGAAAAGAGGAGGCATAAGAAGACTGGATAGGGATGCAAAATAATTCTCAAAGTTCATAGACACAGAGGAGATGGTAGACCTCAAAACTAATAATGGCCAGTTCACCTGGAACAATAAACGAATGAACCAGTATCAGGTAGCAACAAGACTCGACAGATTCCTAGTATCGGAGTCAATCATTATGCAGGGGATAACCTTAGATTGCAACATCTTTCCCTAGGGGGGATTTGATCACTGGCTAGTGCAATTGGAAGCAAGATTCCAAACCACACAAAAGAATAGACCCTTCAGATTTGAGAAATTTTGGATTGAACACCCGACTTTCAAGGAAAGAATCAAATAGTGGTGGCTGGAGGAGAAACCAGAGCAAGGGACAAGGATGTTCAAACTCTATAAGAAAATAAAGTATATCAAATACAGGCTCAAGGAGTGGAACATAGACACTTTTGGGAACATAAACCAAGAGAAAGACAACATAGAAGAAAAAATGAAAAAACTCCAGGAAACCTGCATATCCAAGGGCTATACGGAGGAATGGAAAAAGGAAGAGATCTAGATAACCCAGGAATGGGAAGTTCGACGCCAACAGGAAGAAACACTATGGTGACAGAAGTCCTGTATCAGATGGCTAAAGGAAGGAGAACGGAACACCAAGTTTTTTCATAGAACAACCATGGCCAAAAGAGCCCATAACAAAATCTTGAAGATTAAGAACCAAGACAAAATAGAGAGAGAGTAACATTAGGAGATCGAAACTACTCTGGTACACCACTTCCACAGGATAGACCAAAAACCCAACTAGGAGAGAACAGAGGCCATACAAAGGATAATCCAGCATATCCCTCGCCTGGTCACCGAGGAACAAAATAACAATACCTAAACAAACTCATTGCGGAGGAAAAAATTTACCGTGTACTCCAAGAGATATCCAATGGGAAAGCCCAAGTCCAGATGGCTTCATAGTGGATTTTTTCAAAGCCTGCTGGGAAATTGTCAGACAAGACATTTATAGGGTTGTGGAAGATTCTAGAAGGTCAGCTTCCATTCTAAAAATGCCAAATGATACAATGATTACACTATTCCCCAAAGAAAATGAAGCCAAAAGCCCTGATCATTACAGACCTATAGCACTGTGCAATGTGGTTTATAATATAATCTCCAAAGTTATAGAAAATATATTGAAACCCCTCCCACCCTCTCTGATCTCACAAGAACAAGCAGGCTTCATGGAAGGAAGACAGATAATGGACAATATTATCCATGCCCATGAGTTGATTCACACCCTGAAGCTTCAGAAGAGAGGAGGAATGATAATACAACTGGACCTAGCAAAAGCTTATGAAAAAATTAGCTGGCACTATATGGTCAAGACCTTGGAAGCTTTTGGTTTCACCCAGCACTGGATCAGCTGGATAGCCAGTCTAGTGTCCACAACAAGCTACTCTCTTCTAATAAATGGATCCCCAACAAAAACTTTCTAGACCACGAGAGGCATCAGACAAGGAGACCTGCTATCCCCCTTCCTTTTCATTATGATGATGGAAGGTCTTAGTCAAAGCATTAAAAGAGCAACTGCAACAGGCGAAATAACAGGTATCATACCCTTCAAAAATTTCCCTAATTCCATGCACCAATAGTTCGTGGATGACACCTTACTTCATGGCATACCCATGGTCAAGGAAGAAAAGGCCTACAAATGAATCCTAGAAGAGTTTGGGGAAGCCTCGAGTGCAAACATCAACCATTCCAAGTCTATGATCTTCTTCTTCAATACCAACCCTGCAATCGAAAGGAATTTGGCCAACATTTCGGGCTTTGAACGCAAAGCACTCCTAGCTAGGTACTTGGGAATACCCTTGACAAAAAAATCCTACAAAATGTTCACTTGGGAAGGAATAATTAACAAATTACAAGAATGGGTGAAAAACTGGACATAGAGATCCCTCAACCTAGCCAGAAGACTTATTCTGACCAAGTCTATTTTGCAAGCAATTCCAACCTTTATGATGTCCGTTTTCCCAACCCCCAAGGGGATTCTACAAAAAATAAGAACCATCCAAAGGGACTTCCTATGGCGAGGAGTGGAAATAAGGAAAAAATGGGCCCTGGTGGCTTGGGAGAAGGTCTGTAAATGAAAAAACAAAGGAGGTATGGGGCTACAAGACTCCCAAGTGACCAATGACACCTATGGGGAAAAACTGTGGTGGCACTGGGTCAAAGAAACTACTACACCATGGGTAAACCTGTGGAAGGAAAAGTATGCCTTGGACATAAGAGACCAAGACATAATACACTTCAAAGGCATCAAGGAAGGGTCATCCATCTGGAATCTAGCCTGGCGCAACAAATCCTGGATTCAGACATGCAACTTTTGGGAAGTCGAGGATGGTAGAATAGCCAGATTCTGGGAGGACACTTGACAACAGGAACCTAGAATGGAGAAACCTAACAGGGAGGCACTCCAAATGGGGCTGATCGCACAAGGTAAAACTAGAGTCCACTATTACTGGACACAAGAAACATATCACAACAAATGGAGAATCTGGAACACTCTCACCCCACATAGTAGAGCCCAAACTACAACAACAGTAAAAGAGSTGGAGGAGGAATTGGGGAGATGAAAAATTGCAGTCACAAAAGAAAATGACTAGCTGAGATGGGGACAAAAAGATGATGGGGAATTCAATATAAGAGAAGTCCGAATTTATATCGTGGATCGGGACCAAGAAAAACTGACACAACAAAGGGATAAGCTCTGGAACAACTCCCATTGGCCAAAAATTAAAATTTTCCAATGGTTAATACTCCACAACTGAATTCTAACTTGGGAAAACCTAAGAAAAATAGGATTCATAGGTCCTTATAGATGCCACCTCTATTAATCCAAGGAAGAAACCACGAACCATCTCCTTGACGAATGCACCTACTCAACAGAAATATGGGACTAGGCGACATGTATCTTCCGACAATCAAATAGGATCCGAGGTAACATCTCTGCAACTATCAATAATTGGAAAGAGAACTACAGTGAAAATGAAGAGGTGAACCTCTATTGGACCCTCATCCCTGGAATGTTCATTTGGGTAATATGGAAGGAAAGGAACCGATGGATATTCAGGAACCAAAGCTGGCCGAAAGGGAAGATCAAGGAAACAATAATCTCCATGACAAAGAAAATGGTACAGAGCCACAATTGCCAGACATGAGGAGCACAACTCATAGACCATGACTCCCAGGTTCTATAAGCATTCCACATGAAATATGGATTCAACCCTAATCAGGTAAGATGGCCACCGCAACTCCAAGTAGGTGAACGCAACTGGAAACCCCCACCAGTAGGCTTCCTCAAGACGAATTTCGACGTCGAAAGGTAACCCATGCCAAAAAATGATGGGAGGAGTAATCTGGGATAGTAAAGGAAATATCATCCAGTTGTATGCTGGGAGTCTAGGAAAATCAACTAGCAACACCATAGAATTCGGAGCCCTGGAGACCGGCCTCGAGATTCTAAGATGGGAAGGGATGAAAAATGTCATAGTGGAAGGAGACTCCACATTGGTTATCAACATAGTAAGGAGACTCCAAAATGGTACCAGAGTGGGCAAAATTCATAGGCACTGGAGCTTGGCACAATCCCTGCAAAAAACTTAGGAGCACTTGCAGATAGGGATCATAGTGGAGTTGCGCTGGGTACAGAGGTCAACAAATGGACTGGCAAATAGAATCACTAATGAGGGGATCGGCAAGGAAGGACCAGAACTAGAAATTATCTGGAGTAACATCCTGAATGGTCAGTTTTGAACTGACTGTAGCCAACTAGCGGGAAAAGACTGTGACTACAACCAAAGTATAGATGACCACATCGAGGATGGAGGCACAGAAATAACTGAAGGGCACTTAGGATCCTGGCAGAATCTGATAGCCAACCACCCAAACATGAATTACAATGAAGTTCCAGGTCACACAAAAAACAGAGGTATGACACCATGGTCCTGTCAATAGGGAGAAGTACAGGGGTTGCCCATGGGAAAGTAGAAAAGTTAATCAGCAGGTGACAAAGGATGAAGGAAAAAAGGGTTTCCAATGACCGAGTATGGATACACCTCACCCAAGTATAGATACAGGGAGTGGTAATGATTGTCGTACAACCTCCAGGGAAAAGGATTGGCGCAGAGATGATGACAGGGCTCCTAAGAGCACACACTCCAAAATGGTGAAAAAGGTACACCTTTATGAGTGGTCCATGATTTCTGGGATGAGCCCGCAGCTGGGGAAAGTCCAAAAAATAAGAAACACCAAGAATAGCCACAGATCGGTGAGGAGAAACTACAAAGCCCATCTTACATACCAGGAAGGGGCGAATAGGCATAGGAGAAAAACCCAAGGCAATAACCACCACAAGAAAGTTGAGAAGGTAAGAATGAAGAAAACCCATAGTAAGAGAGGCCCCTAGGGAAAAGAACCTTCGAAAAGTACCCGAAGGATCACAAGAATGGAGCAAGAGGCCAGAGAAGCCAAGGGTACTTTCCTCACGCAGGTCAATCCAAAGGCCAAAGTGATCATCAATAGGTGGGAGAGAGAAATAAAAACCACACGCAAGGGCAAATACTGGACAAAACTAATTCAAGAAGCATATGGGGTAAGGGACCCAGGGGATACGCAGCCCAGAACAACCCTCTACCACAAAAAAGTGGAGGAGGCATGGCGAACAAAAATGCTAATATGAAAGATGAACGCTATCCAGAAAGAGACCAGTAGGGAGGCTATCAAGGACCACAAGAAGGTGCTCATAGAAATTCTCAGTTTCCTTAGCAACCTGGAGGCCAGTGCCAAAAGACTAGCTGAGGACTAGAGGAGCCATCAGGATAAAATGTAATGAATGGTAGGCCAATTCCACCTTTACTTACACTATGTCCACCACATGGAAATCACTCCAACAGACTGGAGCAGAACACCAACTTGTATTAGGAAGATGCGCATGGTGGAGTAGAGGAAGGAGAATGAGGCAATAAAGGATGGCGATGCAAGACATCCCATCATCCTCAACTAGCGCAGGTTCAACCCAAGTCAAGGTGTTTTCAAGATAGGAGCTACCCCTGCTTTTTTTTGTTATGTTTTTTTGTATATGTTATGGTTGTTGGTTTTTCTTCATATGAGATATGGGAGATATTCGATATTTTATTACAATAATGAGTGTTCCATATATAGGGAACATAAGATGACCATCCATGAAAGGATGCGTCCCTTGAATAATCAATAACTACTTATTATTATCATTTAGTTATTATATACTATTTTAATAATCAATGATAATTATATTATTAATTATTATCTTTAGAGAATGTATTCTCGATGTTGTCCAAACATCAACACTCCCTCTCAATGAGGGATACATTCTGCAACATGCCACTCTTGTCTTTGAGGTATAAAAACTTCACCCTAGACTCATGACACTTGTCTGTTAGTCTTGGGAGACATCTATCTCCCACCTGAACTGAGGAGAAACTCCTTCTGTGATTCTCCCTCTGAGCCAATTAACTCTCTCTAAGATTAGGCTCACTTTGGGTCCACATGTAATAGCATATAGCATCTTGAGTCTTTATCATTCCTTGTCAAATCACCATCACTAGGAAAAAGACCACATCAAGATCTTTCACCACATACACACACCTATGAGTGAATATCGGCTTGATGCTAACTAACACGTGGAAAGAACTTCAAGCACCTCGAGTCCATATTATTCCTTGTCATGATCAAGGAAGGACTACGTCTGGGTCCATTTATCACAAGTGCACCGTTGTGATAAATGTATCCTATGTCCCTTGGTCTGCAACCCAATGTAGGAGAAGTTATGCCCGATTCTGAAACATCAACACTCCCTCTTAGCTAGGGAGGTATCTTTCCATAGTAGTATACAACTGCTATTTAGAGACATGCAGTCTCTGCCAGTGGTACAAAACCACCATAGTAGTAAAATATTTGTCACACATGGAACTCCTAGGTGGACTTCTAGAAGATACTCCCCCTAGGAACACTTAGGGTTAACTCCCCATAGTGTGAGACATCAAGGGTCAACTCCCTTGACATGTCCTCATGTTCTTTGAACATGGGATGATGGGATATAAACCTAAATGCACTTATTCCTTCTCTAATAAGTTTCCTCACAGATCAACTCTACTCAATTCATAGAGAAGTACGATCTATAGAAATTTTGTCACACATGGCACTCCATGTGGACTTCTAGAGGCTACACCCTCTAGAAACACTAGGGTCAACTCTCATAGTGTATGATGTCAAGGGTCAACTCCCTTGACATGTCCTCATGTTCTCTCCACATGAGACATTGGGTTATAAGCCCAAACACACTTATTCCTTCTCAAATAAGTGTTCCACTTATCCCTTCTT
>JASDQU010103177.1:136901-147749 GCA_032191745.1 Picea mariana | reverse complement strand
GTATGACATCAAGGGTCAACTCCCTTGACATGTCCTCATGTGCTCTCCACATGGGACGTTGGGTTATAAGCCCAACCACACTTATCCCTTCTCAGATAGGTGCCCCACTTATCCCTTCTCGGATATGTGTCATCACATATCAAATCAACTCAATCACATAGGATTACGATTTGGAGAATGTCTCAAGAAGATGCAAACATCAACACTCCCTCTCAGGGAGGGAGGCATTCTTTGCCACGTCAATTCTGTTATGGAAGTACTTAAACTTCATATTGGTTTGGTAAGAACATTAGGAACCTTCTCATCTATAGGAAGGTACTAGAACGAGACTTCCTTCCTTTGCACCATGTCTCGGATGAAATGGTACTTGATCTCAATGTGGTTTGATTTTTCATGAAACACCAGATTATCAGAGATCTTCACACAACTTTGGTTACCATAATGAATAATGGTGGAATCCAACACATTTTCAGATAGATATGCAAGGAGCTTGTGAATCCACACTGCTTCACAGACTGTCATACTTAATGCAATGTATTATGATTCTGTTGTGCTCAATGCCACAAAAGTTCATTTCCTGCTACACCAGGAAACCATGAAATATCCCAAAGTAAAGCAACACCTGAAGGTGCTCTTTCTATCCACCATATCATATCAATACTAGAAGTATATCTCAAACCATGTCTAACTGTGCCTCACAAGTATTCTCAACACATGTTTTAGAACAATCTAGTGTGTCTATCTCAGCTGACTTATAAATTGGCTAAGTGCACTCACTGCATAGCAAATATTTGGTCTGGTGTTTAACCAGATACATTAATTATCCAATCAGCTGTCTGTACATAGTCGAATCAATTTCATCGAAAATGGAAGAAGACACACTTAGTTTCTTCATATTTGCCATCATTGGTGTAGCCATGCGCTTCAAGTTCAATAACTCAAATTTCTTCAATTTCTTAGCTGTGTACTTCCCATGACTTAGGAAGATCTCATCAGTTCTTTGCCACACCTCTAGTCCCAAGAAGTAGTGCATCATACCAGAGTCCTTTATCTCAAAATTAGAGGCCAATGCATACTTGCATTCAACAATAAGGCTCTTTGTATAGATGAGGAATAATTCATCAATGTAGAGGACCAAAATTAGGGACTTTCCATTAACAGTCTTTTAGTACAAGATGTGATCGACAACACTTTTGTTGAAGCCCAAAAAATCATTAGGTTTCCATCAATCCTTGCATACCAATCTCGAGGTGGTTTCTTGATTCCATACAAGGCCATTTTCAACCTGCACACATGAGACTCCTTCTCATGTATCACAAGACCATCAGGTTGGTCAATGTAAACTTCTTCCTCAATCTCTCCATTCAGAAAGGTTGTCTTTATATCCATCTTATGTACTCTCTAACCCATGGATGTTGCAAGGGAAATAATCATCTGGATAGAAGTGTATCGATCAACAAGAGAAAATGTCTCCTCATAACCTATTCCCTCCACCTAAGAGAATCCTCTAGCAAAAAATCTCATTTTGTGCCTCTTGATGCTCCTGTCAGCTGTGTGTTTGATCTTGTAGATCCATTTAGAAGTTACTGCAAACTTCCCCTCAGGTCTCAAAACAATATCCCACACATCATTCTTCATGATGGACTGATACTCCTCCATCATGGCATCTCTCCATACTCGATGACTAGTTGCCTCCTCATAACACAAAGGTTTAGAATCAATGATGTGGCTCATAGCTGCGACATAACATGAATATCTCTGAGGTATCTTTCTTTCTCAGAAGTTATCCTCTCTTTCTATCTCTTACTCAATCTATCTCTGACCAAGGATGAAGATTTGATATTCCTTCGAAAACTCACTGTACCCCATAAATGTATACTGAACACCCAAATATCCTGAAGTGTCCAACCTCAAGCTTAACTCCAGTGAAGGCCTCCTCAAGAGTCATGTTCCTTAAAGAATTTTGTTCTGAACATACATTACAGTCATGGAATAGATCTTAACTATTTCAAAAATCATGAATCATCGCCTTGACTGTCTCAACAATAGATCTGTTCTTCCTCTATGCGACCCCATTCTATTGAGGGTTGTGAGGAACAATGTACTCCCTCTTGATCCCTGCCTCAAATATCTCTAGGACATATCGAGGTTTCCTCATGGAACCAATGTCCCCTAAGACATATTGAGGTTTCTTCGTGAAACCAATGTCTTGGTTCCTTCATCTAGTAATCCACAGATTACTTTGCAATCAACTAGTAGCATACTGCTACTACCATGTCATCAATAGCTCAAATCATCTGCCACATTATTTATGACTATGTTGCAATCAACCAGTAGCACACGACTACTGCAATATCGTCTAATAGTACACAACAACTTCCATAGTCTCCATGACCATCCTGTAATGTTTCTCCTCTCCCAATATTCTTATTCACACCTATCCACCTCACATGGCTTAGGAAATACTTGTACCCAACTGAGCATTACTCCCTCAGTCACCTCACATGACCAATTAAGGAAACCCTTGTCCAGAGGGGTTGGTTGACTAGAGGAGAGAAAACACCACACCTCCCTCTTAATGTTGATAAGCAACATCAGATAACATGATCATTTCATTTGGAAAAGTATCTACTTTATAATTGTAATATTTACAAAAGGAGTCCATGGAATATTATAATCCTTCCTCGCTATTAAAAATGGAAGATTATCCTTCCTGGTTATTAAAAATCCCAAATGGGAATATATCACATAAATTTCCTGGTAAGTTGCATCAATTGCTTACATTCTTCAATTATCATAATGACAAGCAAACTGAAAACTTACAGGATCTTCCGTTCCTTATAGAAAGCAATATACATCTCCAATTTCCGAAGACAAGAGCCAGAGCGATGGAAGCACTAGAGCATCCTTTCTTCTATCCATGCTATAACAATCCCCGACCTCTTTTCTTACCATATCACTCCTTCCCATATCATTCAAAAGCATGATATGTTCATCATAACCCTAGTGATAGCATAGGTTTCTTGTCCGATTTAAAACGGGCCAGCTACAGTCTGTACTCTGCTAGGCAAAACACTGAATATGTCCCCGAATTGATTGGGAAACCATTTTCGGGAATGGGTGCATTGCGTACTGATCCAGTTGGGGTAGCAAGAGTTGAGCAACAAATTCCTTCTAATTATGACAATCAAGATGGGAACAACAGAGCTACTACGTTGACAGTGGACCACTTTAGGTCGAATTCTGAATATTCAATTTGGCAACAACATAATTATATGGGGTCATATCAAATTCCTGCATCTTTCTCAGTTGCAAATCTTCCATCAAACCCTTTTCTAGGAATGGGCCCGAAGCTGTTTAATCCAATGGTGGTACACCCATCTGACTCTGGTAATCAAGAAGATGTGAACCAACCGCCAGTTGACCAGTTCCAGGGTATTGACATTCATAGGTGGTTACATGCATATATGCATAACGAATTTCAATTATGGTAAAGCTTATGACCCAAACCCTTAACACAACATAATGAATTATATCGATAACATATAGCTATGCTTATTTTGTCGATATCCTTATACGCATTCCAAGAACAACCACAGTCAAGTTTCATTTATTCTACTAAAAATGAGATAAGCCACCAATATTGTTGGTTCACTCGTTCTCATGTTAAGTGCAACAACTATGGCTTGATGTTACACAATCAATCTAACTCTGCTCTCATTTTCTTGGGCCCTCATGTGAGGGAGTCAAGCCCAGGCCTGCTTTGATACCATGTTGGTTTTTCTTCATATGAGATATGAGAGATATTTGATATTTTATTACAATAATGAGTGTTCCATATATAGGAAACATAAGGTGACCATCCATGAAAGGATGCATCCCTTGAATAATCAATAAATACTTATTATTATCATTTAGTTATTATATATTATTTTAATAATCAATAATAATTATATTATTAATTATTATCTTTAGAGAATGTCTTCTCTATCTTGTTCAAACATCAACAATGGTTTCGTCTTTCAAACTGGTTTATGGAGGACTGGGTCAGTTTCCCATGGTGGCGGCCCAACCCTCCCCCTTCTATCTCGGACAACACAACTCTGGGTTCTCTGGTCTGGTTTCCTTTTTGGAAAATCAAGGGATTCCCCTTACCTTTTTTTTTTATCATAACTTCTTTCAGTAATACAGGATTTCACACTCACTTACAAAAAAAAGAAATGGTGTTTTTTGTAACTACTAGTTTTAACTTTATAAATTATTATTTAAAAATTATTTTAGTTATTGAAATGGTGGTGCTTGTAACTAATAGCTTCAACACCATTACGACAAAATTATTTATAATGAATATTACAATATATTAAAACATTTATAAACAAATTCATATAAACATGTTTACTAGCATTTACATAATTTTATCTATCATGGGCAATGTGGTGGTTGAAAGAAGTGGATCTTACAATGATATCTTGCTTCAAGTGTATGAGATGCATTTGAAAAATAATGCAATCAATTATTGGTAAAGAAAATGGTGGAGTTGGAMTTCTCCTACAGAGAAAGAAATTCTCTCGCTTCTCCTCAGTCTAGGTGTGAGGGCATATGAAAATGGTATTCCAGTTTTAGACATTTTGAATGCAGTTCATGGTTTCAATCTCTATGTATTTTATGGTCTCACTCTCTATCAAAGACAATTTGGACAAACAAATTGCTCTTGTGATGTTGGTTCTACTGACTAGCTTACAATTTTTTTTTGTAAGCACACAATTCTAAGTATATTAATCAAAATAGATAAAATTTATACAAAATTCACATGATTGTTGGCTGGGAAACCAACCAACAATAGTGGTATAATATGTCCATATAGTATAAAAAATATTATGAATTAAGACCATACTAGTGACACAATTTGACTAGTTTAGAGGCCTAATTTGTTTGGGACACACTAAATAACATTTTTTATAGAACATAATTAAGATAAGAAAATATTTAAACATATAGGAAATTAGTCTAGGATTCCGAGGGACATTGGATGGATGTTTAGTAGCCAAAAGGGTTGCAGTCAGGAGCTTGGATTGGATTTTCGTGGGTTGAAGTTGTACCTTGTCCACTTGTAGGAAGATGTCATCTCACACATCCTCTCATTCCTGCAATATCTTGTCCATGAAAAAATTGATGTGCCAATACAGATTGATGGTCTTCCAATACCTGATGTCATGTTCTTTGGAACTGCCTACGTCTCTCTCGACAGATTTCCCCTTCTACATTTTCCATTTTATCATGGATATGTGGGGGATTAAGCACACACTTGTGGTTGGAATTTCAGGGCTTGAATTTTGTGAGACACAGGGAAAAAACATTTACATAATTTTAGTACATTAAAATTATTATTATGACTTAAATATAGACTAAAAAAACTAGAATAATAAAAATAAATTTTAATGACATCTTTGGTTGATTAGAAAAATGGAGATGTTTTTATTCCTCCATTAAATTCAAATGTCTTAATCAACATACGTATCCTTTAATAATCAACACACTTATGTAAACAAACCAGTAACGCACATGACTTAAGCATTATAATATAAAGACATTTATTAAAAAACTCAATAATCAAAAGAAATAATATTAACCATGTTCACCATATAACCATGCTAAATATGGTTAGCCCATTACTCATTATTTATTTTTTATTAATTTAGTATTGATATATATATTATTGAGTACTTATTATTAGTTGACTATATTTTATATATTAACCATAGTTGACCACCATATATCATGGTTAAAATTATTAGTATATTAATAATTATGTTTGTGGCCACGTTGAATTATTAAATCTTATTTCCTAACATATTAGTCTCCTAACTCACTAACTCAAAATATAGAAGTCATTAAAAAATATATAAAAATACACTAACTCCTAAACCACCAAACCACTTAACATTAATCCACTAACCACTTAACACTTAATCCTCTAACCCACTAACCACTTCAACACTAACAACCTACACATCCCTTAAATAAATGACCTCACTAAACCCTAATTACCCTTTAAACACTAGCTTGAAAACACCCTAAGATATTAATCCTCTCACCACCATATCAATTATGGTTGATTACATTGACCCAAACCATAACCCATAGAGCAATTAACCCCTAATCAATAACTCTAGTCTACCAACCTATTACACACTAACCCACAAATCACCTAATCATCATCAACTACTTTTTATTTTCTTTGTTTTATTATAACATATTTTATTAAACTTGAAATTAAATAATATTATTATAACATATTTTATTAAACTTGAAATTAAATAATGAATGTCGAATTTAGATCTTTAATGAAATTGAGTTTTTTAAAATAATAAAGTGAAAAGTTACTTTATTTTTTACTTTTAAATGAAAATATTTACCATTTATGTTATAATATTAATATTGACAATTTATGCTATAATACTATTATTATGAGTTATATAAATCAAATATAAATAAGAAGTATATAAATGTTTTTTTATATATTTTTTAATTTTATTGTTCAATTTTTTCATTTTATAAAGTTCTCAATTCCTAAAACGTCATGGGATCAAAGAGTGTGTCACTTTTGTGACACTAAGAAGGTTGAAGATGAAAATCATTTTCTCTTAGATTGTCCAGCCTATACCCAKATTAGATCTCATTTTCAAAATATTTATCACTACATACCTTCCTAACCTCTTAAGTTAACAAAAGTATGGTGATTTTGGAAAGCTTTTCTTAATGCTTTTTGAGCACAGCAACAAAATTCTAAAAAATCAYAAGTAATTACTTACCCTCTGATCCAATAAATCAATTCACGTTACTCATCATCATCATCATTAATATATTAATTTTTTTTTTCATTTTTTTTCAATATTATAAAAATTAAAATATTTTTGTTATATAATTTTTAATTTTATTGTTAAAATTTCCATATTAAAAACCAACTTTATTTTTTTATAAACTTATCATCTATAAAAATAATTTATAGTATATTATTTTCATTTTTTTCATTTTTTTTTTTCAAAATTATAAAAAATTATTTCATTATATATATCTCCCATCTTGAAAGTTGTATATTATTTTTATTGAGTTCAAAAATATCCTCATTTTAAAATTGAGTTGGACCAAGTTATACAACTTTTTATTGGGGTGTGGTGTTTCAAATAGTAGTACATAGCTATTGTAATAAAGTGTTGTATTATATTTATATTTTTCACCGTTGATTTTGGCAACACTCCTTTTCAATTGGAGATCAAAAGTTTGTTATTCAGTAAATTATTTTATCCTTGTTCTCATATTGTTTATGTCCTTGGGATTATCTGTAATATATTTATCATTTACAAATTAACAATATTAAATTTTTTTATGGAGGATTTGATTATGATGTGTTACACTTCAGTTTATTTTTAGATATATTAAAAATTATAACAATTATGTAAGTATTAGGTACTTTTATACTTATCCCTTTCATAAGAATGTAATGAATGTGTATAATATTAAAATATAATTTAATAAAATAGAAAAAATGAAAAGAATGAATTACATAAGTTCCATTAAATTTAACTAGGCATTTTTATTTTGTTTATATATATGAAAAATAATTAATGAATGTGTATAATACTAAAATATAATTTAATAAAATATAAAAAATGAAAAGAATGAATATTACAAATTTTATTAAATTTAAGTAGGGATTTTTATTTTGTTCAAGAAATAATTAAATTAGTGTTGAGAGAATTATTTATGATAGGAGGATACATATTATTTTCACTTTATGGTAATTTTTATTCTTCTAACATATTATGTAAAACAACTAAAGGTTTCAAAGTTTATCATTCACATATCAAAGTATAAATATAACTATTTTCACTTAATGATGAAATAACCATATATAAATTAAAGAGTTTTACACAATGTTAAATTAAGTAATGTTCAAAATTTGGAGTATTATTGGTATCAACCACTAAGTATATAAGTATATAGAGGCTAATATGATTCACATATCCAAAATGTAATAAGTACTCATAGTTACCATATGGTATATACATGAGAAAACTTTACATTAAATATTAATAAATTCAACAAGAAATTTGTTCACCTTCAAGGATTTGGATCACGATTTTGTGGACCATAAAAAAATAAAATGACTTAGAAAGAATATTCGGGATAATTTAAATTATAGGTTAGTCTACTCAAAATTTGGTTGCAACAATTAATAAATTAAAGATAATATTAAAAAATAAACTAAGGTATGATGGGAGAAAGATAAGAACTAAAAGGAATAAATAACTCTAGGACTCACAAAAACTTGAAAGCATGAGAAGTTTTTATTAAAACCATCTTTCACCATTGGAAATGACTTTATGAGAAACACTAACTATGAGTTTTCGTTGATGCTCGTCTTAATTCCCCAATGTAGATATAAATTGATCAATCCAATCTTTAATAAATTCTATTCGCAGATCCATAGTGATCTCATCCACCTTATGTTCCATATCATGTAGTGTGATAAAGTAATATCTACTAGTGATTATTATGTTCAACATGATTAGTAAATTATTTCRTGATTTTTTGTATTCTAATTTTTTCTTTACATTATCAAAAAGCCTTCTTAATTTTTTCTACCTTAATGTTAAATGCTCTCTTAGTTATCTATTGAGAATCAACAATTAATGAATATCTTTTAAAATACTTTGTAAGTTTTGAAAAACATGTCAAATATTTGTTTCTATYACAATTTTAAAGAGTTCACTAAGTATTCTCACCCTGTAATTCCAACATCTTTTGATTCCAAAAAATGCTTGACATGACGTAAGATTGAAGTAAACACCCAATATAAAATTATATTTTACTATTTAAATTTTAACTRTTATATTCATATAAAAATTGCATTATATACAAATAAAATATCAAAATAATAATTATTTATATCACCAAGATATACTTTRAACTATAATGAATTAATAACTAATAATTATTCACCTACAGTTTTGAAAAACATGTCAAATATTTATTTCTATCACAATTTGAATGAGTTCACTAAGTATTCTCACCCTGTAATTCCAACATCTTTTGATTCCAAAAAATGCTTGACATGATATAAGATTGGAGTAAACACCCAATATAAAATTATATTTTACTATTTAAATTTTAACTGTTATATTCATGTAAAACTTGCATTATATACAAATAAAATATCATAATAATAATTATTTATATTACCAAGATATACTTTGAACTATAATGAATTAATAATTAATGATTATTCACCTACATTTAATCATATTTTAGGTATACTACAATTTATCCCCTCTTGAAATGCTTTATTCTAAAAGTGTGGATAAACTAAGCATTGTGAATTGAATATTTCTTCTTTCAAGTAAGTTGTCTTTTTAGTGTTGATAAGTTCCTCAACTAAGATATTATTCACTTGGTAAAGAACTTGTTGTCATGTATAATGTTGAAAATTTATCACTTGCATGGATTCGAATAAGTACTTACAAATTTAAGTTCTTGCAAAGTGTTTAGACAACACGAGGTTGCATTTATATTTTCATTCAAAATTTTCAAATAGAAGTTTCTCAACAAAAAAACCATCTAACGCTTGATATGTCACAACCTCCCACATATATTATCTCAGTTGTAAGTAAGTTTCACATAAAGGGTGGTAAGAATATCTCAACCATTCCTCAAATTTGTAAGAATTAAAAAACTAAAGCTTCTTCCTCATATTATTTTCGCTAAAATCTCCATTCATTTGTTGTGCATGATAAGTAATTAGGATGAGATGAGGATGTTTCTAATGATTATGTGATGATATATGACCATCAAATGATCAGTTCCTATTGTGATGCAGTGGATCACATGAGTGGATAAGGCTCTATCAGTTTCTTCCCTCCCTTCTCCCTCTCAATGACTCTTAGGAAACAACAATATTGAGATCCATACATGCATTTAATGTACACCATTTCTTCTCTAGCTTGTACTTCTCTTATAGAAAAGAATAGGGAAAATTCATTTAAGTTCCCTTCACTTTACCACAACTTTCTTGTCGACATGTCTAAACTTTTATCATCAAAAATTAAATCAAAGTTCATTAATCTACCAAATGCCTTTCATTATAGGGACATTTGACCACAATTCCATCTCTCGCTACATAGGAAATACCAGTGTCAATCAATTTTTCATTCACATCCTAAATTTCAAGCTGCAAAACATGATCAAGCTCAAGCTGAGGCCTTCGATGTGGTTGTTGAGAAAATTTTGATATACTTGCATCTATAATACAATGAGGACTATTATCCAATATTCCACCTGAATATACAATAATGAGAATCATTGAGCTCATACAACCATGCCTTGCCATGTATAGGTCTTGCCATGTCTAGATATTACCATGTCTAGGTCAAGGCCATGTCTTGCCTTGAAAGAGAGAAGACAAAGAGAGGAGGTATAGAGAGAGAGAGAGTGTGGGAGGGGGAGAGAGAAATACATAGAAGGGGGATAGTGTGTGTGTGTGTGAGAGAGAGAGAGTGTGGGAGGGAGAGAGAGAGGAAGGAATATAAGGGAGATATAGAGTGTGTGAGTGTGGGTGTTAGAGGAATACAAAGAGGGGGGTACAGAGAGGGATAAATGTAGGAGAGAGAGAGAGAGGAGAGATAGTGGGATGAAGGGGGGAGAGAGAGGGAGGAGGGGGTAGAGAGAGAGAGTGACTAAGTGTGAGAGGGGGAGAGAGAAATAAAAAGAGGAGGGGTAGAGAGAGAGTGTGAGAGGAAGGGAGAGGGAGACACATAAGGGGGTAGAGAGAGGGAGAGTGAGAGGAAGGGG
>JASDQU010103177.1:99724-126386 GCA_032191745.1 Picea mariana | reverse complement strand
AAAGTAGGGGAGAGGGAGGGAGAGAGATTCAAAGTGAGGGGGCGAGAGGAGTAGATGTAGGAGAGAGAGAGAGAGAGAGAGAGATATGAGAGATATTGGGAGGGAGGGGGGAATAGGAAATGGGAAATAGGAAATAGGACCACATGCACATTCCTAGTGTGTGTGTGTGTGTTCCTAGAGTGTGTGCATGTTCTTGGAGTGTGTGTGCATTCCTATAGCACATGCACATTCCTAGAGCACATGCACGTTCTTTAGAATTCAAAAAAATTTGGACATGAATGACAACTTTAGTGTATGTGTATGTTGACTTGGTTGTCTCAGATTTAGGTTTGGGATGAAAAATCTAGTGGTTCGGTCTAGAAATAGATAAAAAAAACTCCATTTTTGTGAATACCTCTCTATATCTTTGTTTTTGACGTTATTTTTATAAAGTTTTTTTTAAATTAATACCCTTTACTAATTTTAATCTATTTTTGTCTAAACATTTATCAAAATACTAGAATACATACCTATTTTATTTTTTCTCTAATGTTTTGTCGTCTTAACTATTTCTAAAATGCGTTATAGGTCGCATTAGAAAAGACTGATATCTATGATCTTAAAAAAAGGGAAATTCTTTTGATCATTTTAAGATCCTCGTAGCCTGCATGAACAAAAGGCATTGTAATTTTAAGGATATATTGACTTTCATAATTTCAAAAAAATATAAGGCGTTGTAATTTTAAGGATATATTGACTTTCATAATTTCAAAAAAATATAAATTAATATTATAAATTTTCAAAAAATACACTGCACTAGAAAAATGGGTTCTCTACAATTATACAAGTTGTTTGAATGAAATTCCATCGTTAAGTTACTCAACACCATACCTTATATTTTCTTGGAAAAATAATGTATCATTGTTAGAAAAAACCGAATTTCACATAGTTATTCACAATTTCTATAAATAAAAGTTGTATAGTCGAAAAGCTAATTCAATTTCCTAAGTTTCATATTTTTACACCATACTCAAATTCATTATAAAAGTACCTTAAATCATCCTTCCATGTTAACATATTGCTATTTTTACATGTTTACATTGCCACTAACAAGTCATGAGAGATCATCATTAACTAGCACATGTCCTTATGCACATTCCTAAAAATTATATTTGAGTATGTTAATGACAATTTTGTTCACATTTCTCTTACAGTGAAATGAATTATGGATCTTTTTTCATTTCTTAACAAGAAAATCTATTAAATTTTATTATCATTTTGTTATGTTTAGAAATTTGTATTTTCTTTACAAAAAATTTTATAAATGGAAAACCATAATAATTTACAATGAAATTCCATTTAGACTTTTTTATAGCCTTTATTTTCTTTACAACAAAATTGGATAGGATAAATCTTGACCAAAACATTACTACAAATTTTAAATCTATTTGTTTATCTAAATAAGTCTCTGAGAACAAATTGGCTTTTTATGGCCTTGCTTTTCTTTACAGCCAAGATGGGCTAAAGCTTGACCAAAACATTAATGCAACTTTTAAATCAATTTGTTCATCTAATTAAGTCTTTGAGAACACATTTCCAATTGATTCATCAAATAGGATAGTGACCACTCGTTTCGTCTTAATAAATAGGAAGGCTTGGAAAATACATTACTCATAAAGAACTCTAGGATCTTAGAAGTAGCAATTTTATGAGTCTTGATAAAATGTCACTAGAGAGTATTGTCTTTGTAATTGAATTTGTACATTTTGAAATACTACTAGTTAAAGTGTTAATTGTTAGAATTAATGTTTACATTATAATTAGTTTGAGTTTGTTTAAAATTGTTGAGATATTCTGTGAACATATCTATTTTCAAATTTGATATAAGTTGCATCCCAAAAAAACTATATAAATGTATATTTTTTTTTATCAAAGTTGAATATGTAATAATAAAAAAAGTGTGATTGTTGTGTTTCTCCAATTATTGTGATAAGTAGCTTAAATCCGTTACAGGACGACCATGAATATGCGAGAGCCATTCGAGAGTCTTGATAGTCGATTCTCTATAAATATGTAGTATTAGCATAAATAGGTAGTGAGAGTATTGTATATTAGTTGTTGCAGTGTGTCATTGCTTTCCATGTGTTTTGTGAAAAAGTCACTGCGTGCCTGCGTGAGAGATTCAAATCGTTTGTGATCTCCCTGTAGCCATCAAACCCTAAATAAAGTTATCTCCTTTGTCAAAAACCTCCTCCTGGTACACGTTGAAGCTATCAAGGCCAAACCTAAGACGAAATGCCTAAGGCGCCGAGAAAGACCCAGGTCGATAATAAGAATAAGGCTTAGTCAGTGCACTATCTTAGATGGGCATGCATAAAACATCTGATAACACTGCTTGGAAAAATGTGATTGAGCCGACAATGAAGGAATCACGTTGTTGACGAGGTGAGAAGACTACTGTTGGAGTGAGATTCACTATCGAAGAGGGAGCCATCACATCAGATTCATTCAGCATAAGCTTGCATCCAAATCAAACATTCACGGCCGGAACTGCTTCAATCCAGATCTGCAGATGTTGTTGAAGCCTGGTCAACAATTCTGTAATAGCAGAAGGATTGGTTTCATTGCAGGTTGCACTAGTAGACCATCCCCACAATTAAGTGTAATTTCGTTTTCGTAATGTGCATTATGATGGGGGAGAATCCTCCTTATGGAAGGAGATTGGGGTTTTTCCTCAACCAACGGTTTGACAATCCTTTCCTTGCAGCATTCACACGACAGGGGTAGTGATGGAAGACACGAAAGCTTTGAATTTGCAGTGTGAAAGCGTGTTGAAGAAAAGAGCAACTGTACTAATTAGTATATATGTTTTGAATTGGTTATGTATTATTGTTGTAGGGGCTATTCAGCTCTAGTGATTAGACCCGCCAATAGACTAGCCAAGTCTAATGCAGAAGTCGCTTAGGAAAGTTTGGCTATATAATACAATGTATTGATGTTTCTTCCACTTCTTGTGTATTGTCTACTTGTGTCTTTATGTGTTTCTATAGATGATGTTGTAATGTGTATTTCTTTATGTAAGGATTTATTAATAGTTTTTGTACTTTCTCTTAGACTACAATAATTAGTATTATTTGTGGTTTTAAAATGAATAATGAAGAACCTCTTATAAAACGATATAACATAATTGAAGTTGGTGGTTATTGATGTATGCTGTGCCACAAGAACATATCATTGGTTTGATTATGACTGTAGTCTGTTACAACTTGTGGTTTTTGAAGTATTCGATAACTTAAGAACAATGGTTGTTGGTTATAGTTTGTGATCCTTGTGTGTTTGTGAGTTTGTAAAATGTCACTTTGTAAGATTGATTTCTAGATACATTCAATATTTAGACTGCTCTCCTATATAATCTATGAATACAACAGGTTATTTACTTCTACAGATGAGAGCATGTCAATAGAATGATTCAGTATCTAGACTACTTTTCTGTCAAATACAACAAGCTATGGAATTTCACAAATGTAAGTATGTCAAGAATTGTTGGACATTACGAATACACCATCGATGGTATTGAAGAGAGAAGAACCAAATGAATACAGAAGAATAACACATAGACAAATTCTTTATTGCTCAATGATCAAAACAGATACATCTGCCTCATATTTATAGAGGCCATGGAAGACTCTAGAGTGTCCAGAGGGTTCTCAGAGTGTCGGTGGATTGTCACGAGCTCTCTCGAAGTTGGTGGAAGCTTTGGGTTAGGTAGAAATTAATTTTTTCCAACACTGCCCCTTAATTTCTACCACTAATTACAACAATATTTTCAATACTCAATGCTTCTCTCAAATAATTAAATTGGTCTTGTGCTCATAGCCTTTGCAAGTTGCTCTTTTGATCTGCAATGTATCCTCCTTAACAAATACATGTCTTGGTTAGGTCTTTATCTGAGTCAAGTCATCATCTTCAATTTCTATCTTCATATGGTTGGGCTTCCTTCAATGTGCTACTTTATTACACAACACACGCTTACTTGAGTTTTATCATTTTTTCTTCTTCTTTTGTACCTGCATAACATTAATTAATCCTCGAACTTTTGCATCTTCCTTTTGCACCTGCAAACAACTTGGTCATTGATGTCCATATAAAAAGAGATCCATCTACCGAGATACATGGGTACCATCCATTGTACTCGCCAGTTCTCTAGGTATCCTTTTCACATACATGGTTCATCAATACATTAGACTCCTTTAGTCATAACTTGGTCCCAACTCACACTCTGAGATTACTTAATCTCACATTCCTCCCCTTAATCGAAGATCTAACTTCTCTGATCACCATCAAACTTAGATACGAGTACACCTTACCACCCTCGTACCTATCTAGTGGTTAATTCCACAGCTTGATGCCACATCCACTCTTTATGCCTAAGAGGGATACAYGCTACATGATCACTCTAATCCATGTAGGCCTRTCTYAACAGGGYTTACTAAACACYTGGGGAATATAGCTTGCCTTGCCTATGGCTAAGCTTTACAACTTTGGACCAAAACCTCTAGGGTGTCGGGTACTACCGATCATGCACCCCTTACATCATATATGCATCATTTCATCTCAGGTACAAAAATTCCATAATCTTTACTAAATGCCCAACAAATTACAAGTCCATTACATATGCCCATTTACATCTCATCATTAAGCATTACATAACTTCATTTGGAGTCTTCTTTGTTCTCTACCTCTTCCAATAAGAGTCTTTCTTCCTTGTCTTTCACCATCCATTTTTTTTTTCTTCTATCGCCCTTTATCTTCTACATCATGAGTCTCTCTTTTATGTTTTATATTGCTTCTTGCATCTTGTTTTTCTTGTCAATATACTTTATGGATATGTTTCTTGTTGGAGTTGATCAAGATCCAACAAGACAACCTATGACAATGGATTGGCAAACTTAATTGACGCACCACTTGCCATGATTTTACATCACTTAACATTTGATTTGGACTCAACTTTTGACTAGCTTAACAAAGCGACTCTCACTTTTAACTCTTCTTGAGATTAATACTCTCCTGTAATGACTTTACATTTCAAGTCTCCTTTTTCACAAAGCTTTTAGACTCATTTGAAGACTCAGTCACTTGACCTTAACCTTCTTAACTTTCTCTAAGATTGAAACTCACATGACCATTCCAAGCACTTTTCTATATACTCAATGACCCTTTT
Source organism: Picea mariana (assembly GCA_032191745.1). NCBI lineage: Eukaryota > Viridiplantae > Streptophyta > Pinopsida > Pinales > Pinaceae > Picea > Picea mariana. The sequence continues at coordinate 121,186 of JASDQU010103177.1, read as the reverse complement.
ACAAATTGAAAGACACTTTTTACATATAAAAATGCTTGACTCAAATTTCACTTACATATACCTCTGCATTCTTGAAAGCCTTGGGCTCTGCCTACTTTAACACCTGAAGTTGAAGATGCCCATCCACATAATGGGAATCAAAATTAACCGAACCAACATACACAAGGACCCGTTCAGACCGTTTAAAGCCTCATTTGGCTCTGCCAAGCATTCTGGGATTAGTCTTCACTCTTTGACAACACAAAATCAAGATCAAACCCTAGCTATTTTTGACAAAATAAAAGGCAACAGAAGCTCTTTGAACAGTTCATAGATTCATTCGGCTCAACTACAACTTCCACAACAAATCTTTACCAAAAGCACTAAAAATATTCATTTTTCACCGTCAAATAACAAAACATCACCAGATTTTCTCCCTCTAAATCACCATCTCGCATCGTTAAAAGGCTCGAAATGATCGGCCACCCCATCAACAACTCAAAATACACAGTTCCACCATTAAATAGCTCGAAATCACGAGAATTTTTACATTTCAGCAAATTACCGAAATATGATGGGTTCGGTCTCTCCTGCGTGCAGACTCAACAACACTTTGCTAACACTCGACGGCTCTCTTGAACTCTTACTGCTCTTCTGTAAGCTGTGGCTTCCTCAACAAGAATCTCTGCGACATTCACGGTTCTCCTCAACAGAATGAACAGGAAGAACATTCGTTCGCTTCGTTGCTCTCCTCAACATCAAGCAGAACCTCCTCCAAGTACTCTCCACTGCTGGACAACTCCTCTCAGGATTCTGGGCCCTCCCGTGAGGGAGTGAACCTAGTCCTATGCTCTGATACCAAGATTGAAGAGAGCAGAACCAAATGAATACAGAAGAATAACACACAGACAAATTCTTTATTGCTCAATGATCAAAACAGCTACATTTGCCTCATATTTATAGAGGCCATGGAAGACTCTAGAGTGTCCAGAGGGTTCTCAGAGTGTCGGTGGATTGTCACGAGCTCTCTCGAAGTTGGTGGAAGCTTCGGGTTAGGTAGAAATTAATTTTTTCCAACAGGTATGAAACAATTGTATCTTTAATGGATGAAGTGACATCTTAGAATAAATGGTGGAGAAGGAGTGTAGTCAAAAGGAGCGTAGTCTAGGAGAGTTTAGAAGTGGATAGAGGCACTGACAAAGATCAAAGTTTGAAAAATACTTTTTGTAAAAGGTGTTTCTTTGATTTTATTATTTTTCTTTATGATATAAGTATTAATGAAGGATGTTAGAATAAATGCTTACATAAGAATTAGTTTGAATTTGTTGGAGATTGTTGAAATATTTTCTCAACCTCTCTATCTCCAAATTTAGGGTAAATTAGAGCTAATAACAACTATATAAATATATAAATATATTAGAGTATTAAAATATATTATTATATCATAATTGAATATACAATAATAAAATAAGTATAATTTTTATGTACGTCCAACTATTATGAAATTAATAACTTTATACAATTATAATATATTTCCTTGTGAGAAACTATTTTCATTTTCATGCCTTAGCATGCAATGCACTAAAACATGCAAGAGCTTTTCTCTATTCAAACATGAGGGTGATGCCTTAGGAAGTAGTCATGAATTTAGTACCTTATAAATTCATTACAAGCCACAACCCATGGGTCCAACATACAAGTACTATGTTAATTATGAAGATTGGTAGCTTTAAAAGTCTCGGGAGTTTCAATAAGAAAAATACCAATATAAAGACAAAGCATATAATTTTCAAAAATATTTCAGACTAAAAAACATTTCAAGCATTTCCATAGTTTGACAAGTTCTTTTTAAAAATATAATTTGTAACAAAATGTTCATACATAATTTGGAATTTAGTTTATATATAATTTATTAGTTTATATATAATTTATTTATTTAAAGCATTTCCGTAGTTTGACAAGTTCTTTTTAAAATATAATTTGTAACAAAATGTTCTTACATAATTTGGAATTTAGTTTATCTATAATTTATTAGTTTATATATTAAGTATTTTTAAAGTTATTATTATTTTTCTAATTTTGGTTTACATAAATGTTATGGGTAGAATGAACATGGTAATATTTTTTATAATATTGTAGGATGTATTTTTCATATATCGATGTTATTAATTTTAGTTATTAATTTTAATTATATTTAAAATTATTTTTTTCAATATTAAATTATTATCTAATAAAATGAGCTTTTTTTATTTGGATATATGTAAAATCATATTAATGATCTTTTTATGTTTAGCTAAAACATTATTATTTATATGTAAAAAGCCTTAACTATTAAAATAAAGTTTTTTATATGTAAAAGGTGTTATCTATGGCAACGGAGATCACTATTTCAAGGTGTCATGACTCCAGACTAAGTAACTTTTATTGGAATTGTCTAATAATGAAAAATTCACTTTTCCCAATTAAACCCAACCCCTTTGAACTACTACAAGTTAATTTTATTTTAAATTGAAAAGTTATTTTCAAAATTTAAAATTTATTTGTGATATATATTTTTAAATTATTATATTTTCTTTTTTTTAAATATTTAAAAAATATATATATTATTGATGACACATAATTTAGTGAGCATTTGAATTTTTAATTTTTTAATTTTAATATTTTTAATTTTTAATTTTTTTATTTTAGTTAAGATGTTTTCATTTAATAAGAATATTATTGTTGCTTGAGCTTTAAAAATATTTTTTGCCATTAAATTTCATTTTAAAAATAAAATTCAAATTGATTAAAATATTGTTAACAATAATAAATTTTAAATCAATAAAATAATTATTATTAAATTTATTTAAATTCAAAAATGAAAAGTTTTATTATTTTGTAAAAAATTATAAATTAAAATTTTATACAACCATTTTTAACTTTGTAAAAAGAATTGGTATTATTTTTTGAATTTTTTTAAAGGTTTTTGGATGGGCTTATTTTCATTATATATTCTTAACATAACACGATCAAATACATAATTTATTTATTAACATTGTACATGTGGACGAGTTTAACTTATATTGATATGATAATATCATAGTATTTATTTTAAAGTCGTAGACCTTTTAGGACAACCCCAGTTAACACTGGGTAGGTAGAAGCCTTTCCCCCCTACAGTTAGATTTTCTCTTAGTGCGGATTTTTCTGGGCTTTACTCAGGTGATGCGTGGTCAATTTCTAGGACATTACGGATAGGGAGGATAATGTGGATTATTCTTGGGACCTGTCGGATGAGAAACTGATCTGGTCACTGCTAGTTGGCCACTCTTTCGAGTCTTCCCTAGTTACTATGTCCACAGTGGAAGATATGGGATATGTTGGGTCTACCAGTTACCCTCCCGACCCTTATGTTGCATCTAGAATCTTCCCTGACATTGGGGCTAACTTATGTTTCCTTATGTTGCAACTAAACATTATATAAGATATCGAACTAAGAATATGTATAACACTTTTTTCAAAGATGAACCAGTAATAGTACAAGCTCAACTTTTACTCTATCTAATAAAGTCAAGAAAGTTAAAAGAAGCTTAATCATTATTGGGTATTCAAAAGTTGACAAAAGATACGAAGGTGAAACATAATGTCTTTGAAAATATAACTAGTGTATTAAAAGCTTTTGGAAAATCTCGAAAAAAGATGTCACTGTTGCACGTATAGTGATACAAACAACAGTTGTTTCATCTAGCAATATAAAAGATCGTTTGACATGACACATGGAAAAAACAATGGGAACGTCAAGAAAAACATTGTACAAACATAGAAAATTTTGATTGCAAATAGATACAAATGATGAACTGGCTTGTTGGACAGTGATTTCTAGACAACAATACACATGTAGATTTGCAGAAAATGTTAAAGAATTGGCCCATAATTGTTGGTTTACAGAATCTCATGTTTCACCACATACAAGGGATGTGTTGCGCTGAAGAATAGCACTAAAACAATATGAAGAACATCCAAAGCATATATTGCCAATGACACAAATAGAATTGCTCAATAAGTTCAAAGAAGAGAAGAAATAAGTTAAAATTTTCATCAATACATTTGTGTAACAAAAACCATGGATTGCTAGACCCATCACTGTTCGTGACACTTGTTGTTGTCGTTATCATGTGGAATTTGAGTTATATTATGACACTTTTCTTGATTTTGGTAAAAAATTATGGCCAAGTTCACCTCCTCCTTCTACATTCCATGCTTTTATATCTGAAATTCTATGTGAAAGAGAAGGTAGTGAATTATTTTACAAAAACAAAGTGTTGGTGGAAAGAAATGTGACCGTTGTGGAAATCTAATTTTGTTTCACTCAAAGTATCCTACTGATATGAATGATCAATCATTTTCTAATATAACAGTCAATTGGAAGAGATATGAATATATCAACAACACAACTCCACATTCTTCAAATGTTATTTCCAAAAGGATTGATTTGAAAGTAGATAAAATCTGTGTGATAGATTTTTTGAAGAAGTTTTAGGAAGAAATTTATAAATACACCAAGAATTCACATACAACTCAATGACAAGACCTATGATTCAAACAATCCTGTGAAGTGTTTCCACCATGGAAAATTTTGTCTGTAGTTGATTTTGCAGAGAATTACACATTCGCTGCACAAAAAAAAAATACAGAGTGAATATTATCATTCTGATCAAGTCACTATATTTGTCCACGTTCTATATAGACATTCTCAACGGATTCTTGATAACATAGAAAACACCAACGACAATCGACATGTTATTAAATAATATCACTTTTATATAAGTGATGATCGAGCACATGACACACATTATGTACAACATTGTTTTGATAATTTTATGATTCATTGAAAGAACACAGAATCATATTCAATCGACATTGGATATGGTTAGATGGGTGTGCGGCTCAGTTAAAATCTTCACAATAATTCTATTGGTTGTGTCGTCTGCATAAAATATGTAACAACCCCTATACGTTTCGACTTCAAGCGACGCAAAGTAGTGCAATTTTTTTTTTTTTGTTTTAAGAAGGAAGACAATCGACGATAATAATTAATCAACACAACTTGAAAATGAACATAACTTATGCAATCATGCAACGGATAAAAATGACCTATCATACCAACACATCATGCAACTAGACGAAACATACAATAATCAATAGACAGATAAAAATGACTACCCTCCTGACACAAGAAAGACAATGCCTACAAGCTAATGGACAACATCAACAACCCGGCACAATGACTTCGACAACCAGTAACTAGAAAACTTTACGACACGCAAAACAAATCACATTAAGGCATTATAGAATCAAGTACTAACATCCATGACAACGAACAATACACCCACATCGGGAAGCACAAGACTCCGGCTAGGTTATCATTCACATTTATCTGTCAGGGTGTGCAATGATTCCCTCATCAGGAATTGTGCCGTCACAAAGCGGTGGGCATGACAATAACCAAGGCGCAACATAATGCATCTAGACCAATAACCCAAGAAAACTCCAGTGTGCTAGGGGACCCAATTAAATGTCAAAATACAAGAAGACTATACCCAAGCACCCAACCGACAAGTCAACAAGATGCAAGGTGACATCATTCAATAATTAAATTGCGCAACCAACCGAAGAATTATTGTTTTCTTATGAGCCACTTTTCAAGGAAGTCTCCCACACTATAAAATATAATTAATTTGAATAATATCTAAACATTCATGTGCATGGGTATTCTATTTTAATTTTCTATATAATAGAATGTTATTTGAAAGCTAGCTTAATCATATGCGGTGTAAGAAATTAGTACTTTACATTTTGTTAATCCAAAATAATGTTACCATCATACACAAGGTAATTGAGATATTAAGAACATAAACTTTCTGTTGTTATGTTTTATGGTAGGGACAACAAAGAGAATTGCTATATGTAATTCATTTCGGACTATAAATTTCAGGTTAGTGAGTAGTGAATCCTTTCATTATCATTTGACAATATTAGAACTGTGTTAGAGAAATTTACTCAGAGATCAAAATTTGTTGTGTTTAGAGAATATAAGCATATGTTGTCTATATAAAAAGACAATGTTTATCCTAAATTTGATAGTCATCAAAGGAAAAATCAACATTAAAAACATTTTGAACCAAGAGACAACCACAAACTGGTGACCTCAGAAGAAGTTTCTTGCCACTGTTACAGTGCTTCTATTGTAACAATACCAACCCTAATATATTCCTAACCCATCAACGAATATTTAGGAAATGTATTCAAATATCTCTCTTTTCATAAACCATAAATAACCTTTCCATCATGGTTGAAATGCACACCATTCAAAGGAAGGGAACAACTCATTAAGAGGTCGTGAAAGTATTCTAGGGTTTATAAATAATTGCATAAGAATCTTTTTGACTTCGTTGTAAGATAAATCATTGTCATCTATAATAAAAATCGTTGTCATCATCTATATATATAATAGTTGTCATCTATAATATAAAATTGTTGTCACCTATAATAAAAATCATTGTCATCATCTATATATATAATCACTGTCATCTATAATATAAAATTGATGTCATCTATAATAAAAATCATCGTCTATATAATGAAGTATTTGTTGTCTGTCATGCATTAGATAAAAACGCAGTCATACACATGCCATCTGTCATACTCACACAGTCATGAAGTGTGATGAACCATTAGTTGTCTTTTAAATATATTTGTTGTCTTTTAAACATATGACGTGTTGTCTATAAAAGTATGATATTGCAATTATAAATTTGCTGACATTGATATGCTATATTAAAATCGCTGGAATAAAATTAATGTTGTATTAAATTTCCATAATAACATCGCTGTAATGAAACTATCACTATGATCAATAGCCATATTAATATCTCTGTAGTAAATTTATCACTGTAATAAAAATTGCCATAATAACATTGTTGCAATAATTTTTTCACTGTAATCATTCGCCAAATAATATCGTTGTATAGAAACTGGGGGATTTGTTGTATAAGAAAAATGGGTAAAGGGATGTGTAAGCCTGGGAGAAATCACTGTCTGAGAAGTGGGTAAAAAAGATTTGAGTTTAAGAATGGGATTCAAACACATGCAATAATCCTTCAAAAATGATTCTGGGTAAAACAAATATGGGAAAAATGATTGAGGTTAATCCTTCAAAGATTAATCAGTCACACAGAGTTTAAACATTCCAAAGAAACATAGAGTTGATCATTCAAGGAAATGAAGAAATAATCACTCAAGAAAATGCATAGGTAATCATTCAAAAGAAGCGCAGAGGTTTTCAGAGTTTAAGCAATCAAAACCCAGAGGCACTCATTCACAAGAAGGCAGAAGGATTAAAGATTAATCATAAGAGAAAAACACACAAATAAGAAAGGAATAGATAGCTGGGAAAAAAATTATCCTTCATTTATTATCCATGAAAAGGAAAGCTAGGCATTTGAATCTATAAGTCTCTAAACACCGAAGTGACGACCTTCGACTGACTGCTCAGGCACGAACTAATAACTTAAGGGATAAGGGACAGAAGATGAAAACTCAAATTTTCTTCATATTAATCAATAAAAACAAATGCAGAAAAGTCATTGCAATCAGAGGTTGTGTTCACCATGGGAAATCAATTTAGAATACAATGAGTAAGGGGATTAAAAATGCGGTAGGAAAGCAGGTGCAAGAAAGCTCATGGCAATGAAATCTTCAATCGAGCACATAACATTAGCATGAGTAAATTAAATTTTATTGCAAGTAACAAATTTAACAGGCGTACCTTAGCCAAACACAAATGCTTCAAATTTTTTGTCCCTTGCATGCTCCATCTAGCTCCCACTTGTCAACCGATGTGACCTCACCGGTACCTCCCAACCAATGCTAGGGGTACTCTTCTCCCCCCTAAAACCCCCAAGCCGCAAAGGGGCCATGCACACAATACGAGACAATACTAGCACCCATCTCTCCTCGCAAGGTCAAGCTACCACTCTTTACCCAAGCTCGTTATCCCAACTCCCCTAAGATAAAGTTCAGTCAAGATAAATTTCAGCAGCTTAACGTTACACAAAAAGATCAGATCCATACTCCTCTTCCTCCATCATTTTTATAGAGTTTTCAAGTAATTTGTTTCCCAAATTTTCATTAAATTCCTATTTCATTTAATTAATTTCAAAAAACCTCCCCCGTACACATGTTGCCCAATCCCCTAGTTGCACCATAAAATAAATTTTATTAATTAAATAAAAGTTCCTATTTCCCTCATCCACCTAAGAGCATTCCTAAAAACACTCCTTGGTGTCCCAAAATTTCCTTACACTTCTTAAATGACTTACACCTTACTTAATTCGTAGTTGATTTCATAATTAGAAAGTTCCAAAGGCAAGATTCCTTCCTAAGTTCGGCATTCAACGTTTTCTTTAAGTCTCCCCTTTTCTTTAAGTTTCCATTTTCTTTAACTAAAAAAAAATCAATTTAACAAGTGTAGATAAAACAACCATTAACCCTTTTTCCTTTTTAATTAAAAATTAATTTAGCAAGTGTATATAAAAAGAACCATTTACCCTCTTTTCCTTTTTAACTAAAAATTTAATTAGCAAATGTAAATAAAAACAACGATTACCCCTTTTTAAAAATTTAATCTTCCATTATCATTTCGACTTTAATAAATAAGTTTGAATTTCCTACCCCCCTTCTTGTTACATGTTTATTTATTATTAATTTTTTTTTTACCACATGTTCTACTTAGACCTAGGTTTTAATTTCACTAGGCTAGGCAGCATTTTTTATTAGGAAAAAATTGGTTTTTAAACCTCACGTATCACATCATTCATTTTAAGGTCGTCTAGGTCCAAAGGAGGCATAGTTTTCTAGGCACTAGTTTTATTCACTTACCAGTTAAAATCATGACGTGCCCTTCAGGATGAAATAGGTACTCCAAGGGTACCACTCACCTCTTTTTCGTATTCCTTGCGCGACATGCCCTTTAAGACGCAGTACATGCTCCAAGGGTGACAATCGCCTCTTTCTATATTTCTTGCGTGATGTTCCCTTCAAGATGCACTACGTGCTCCAAGGGTGCCACTCGCCTCTTGAACAACTTTGGTAGACGTCAAAACCCTGAAGTCAATAATTCACCAGGTGATCTTGTGGGAGAGTAAGCACCTCTAAAGAATAAGGCCCCTACCTTATTGCACACCCCTTAGAATCATTGTGAGCGACTGTCACTTTATTCTCTCACAACATCGTGGGTCTTATCAAACTAGGTAATCGTTAACCTACAGTTCGAGCCGCGATGAGAATGCTAGTAGGCTGTGGCAGGGATACTACCACACCTATTCCTGAATGTCTTTAGTTGACCTGCGTGAACCCTATACTCCAAATGTGAGTCTGGTTGGCAATCTATCATCAAACTGCATCCATCAATGAATCATGTTGGCAATAATAATAAATTATCATAACATCTAATCATATGTACATATGTCACATCAACAATATTCAACCCTAACAGTCCACTCCCTGACTCGATTTGAAGTCCAAGAGGTTTTATTGATGCCTCTGCATCCTCAATGTTTGGGGTCCTACACACTGAGGAGAACCCAATCAATAACACCTGTCTACGTAAATACAACAAAATAACATATCATAAAATCCACGATATCTCATAGTCATATTCAAAACAAACAATAGTATAATAACCTAGATCACTTGCATGCAAGTGTCCTCAAAGAATAAGTTCTCTTAGTGTGCACAAGAGAGGGATGTTACATACACCCCCTCTTGTTTTAAACTTTGTCTCGAAGTTTTACATTATATAAGTGCCGAAATAAAGTGTATCACAGTATCATAAGTCTATCTATCAAACAAAAATGGAAACTGTTGGTGGATATCATATGCATCCTCCTAGGTCACCAAGTGCAGACTATAGTTGTCCCACTGAACCTTGACCTGATATACTATTCAAAATTGTAGTTGTCGAATGCGATGGTCCAGGATGCATATTGTCTCAGCTGTTAGTGCACCCTCGTTATATACCTGCAAGTAACTCATGTCAGTAACATGTCAAGGATCATTAATATAATGTCTCAAAACAGATACGTGAAAAACATCATGCATACACCTCAAAGAATCAGGCAAGGCTATTCAATAGGCCATGGGCCCCTTCTTTTCCAAAATATCGAAAGGTCTCATGACCCTAGGAGAGAGTTTAGCACCCTTTCCAAACTTGATCGAACTCTTATGCAGTTTCACCCGCAAGAAGACTTGATTTCCAACTTGGTAACTACGGTCTACACGGTGCACATTGACATAGCTCTTCTGTCGATCCCGTGCTTATTTGATCCTTTGTATTATTGTTTGCATCCGGTCATCCATTTCTTGGATCACTTCTGGTCCCACTAGGATCCTAACTTCAAGTCAATCCCAACTCAAAGGCATCTGACAGAGTTGCTCGTAAAGAAACTCGAAAGACACCATCTTAATGGTGCTTTGGTAACTGTTGTTATATGCGAATTCTATCAGTAAAAAGAATTCCTCCCAATGCTTCTGTTGGTCCATCACGTACATACACAACATATCCTCCAAGATTTGGTTTGTTCATTCGGTCTACTCGTCTGTCTCTGGGTGATACGTGGTACTAAAGTTAATTTGGACTCCCAAGGCCTCTTGGAAACTAGTCCAAAATCATCTAGTAAACACTAATCCTTGATCATATATAATCCTCTTAGGCACGCCATGCATCCTCACAATATCACTGATGAAAACTATAGCTATGTCAGGTGCCTGATGCATCGTACACACAGGAATAAAATGAGCACTCTTCGTTAGAGTGTCGATTACCACAAAAATCGAGTCGTATCTCCTTGCTGTAAGTGACAATCCAACAATGAAATCCATTGAAATGACCTACCATTTCGATTCCGGAATAGCGTGTAGCTGTATTAATCTTGCCAAATGTCTATGTTCAGCCTTCGCCTGCTGACATTCTAGACATATGCCATGTAGTTGACTATGTCTTCCTTCATTCATTTCCAGAAGAATACGAGTTTAAGGTCACCCCTCATCTTTGTGACTCCTGGGTGAGCCATGTCCACTGCTTTGTGAGCCTCGTTTAGGATCATACTCCTCAACTAGTCATTGGGCGGTACATAAATTCGAATTTAAATCTCAATAATCCATTGTTGTACATAGTAAATCCTTCAAATTTTGGTACTATCATTGGGTTTTGTCCAATAAAATTATTGACCTCTTGTACCTGTCATCATTGCATTTTAAAGTTATAATATTTTCACATAGATTCATCTGAAGAGGAATCACCGAAAATATGTGTGGTCTCCAATTCAACGCATCCGCCACTTTGTTCACTATTCCTTTTATGTAAGTAATCTCGAAATCGTACTCGCTAAGAAATTATAACCAAAACTGTTGTCACACGTTCAATTCACTTTGCATAAAGATGTGTTGTAGTCCACTACGGTCCTTTTTTTTTAGTTCGAATTTTCATCCTATAAGGTAGTGTCTCCAAACTCTCAAGGGATAAACAATGGCTAACAACTCCAAAATGTGCATTTCATAGTTCTCCTCATGACTTCTCAACTTTCTAGAGATGTAAGCGATCACTTGACCATCTTGCATCAATACTCTGCCTAAGCCTTCCTTGTATGCGTCAATGCATACCAAGAAATCCATGTCCAGGTCAAGGAACATTAGTATTGGTGTTGTTGTCAACAAATACTTGAGCCTCTGAAATGATTCCATGCATTTCTCGGTACAAACAAACTTATTGTTCTTCTTCTGCAATTCTGTGATCGGATTTTCTATCTTTGAAAAACCCTCGACGAACCATTAATATTATCCCTCTAAACCCATGAAGCTACGCACTTCGGGGACATTCATCAGTGCAGACCATTCCATAATAGCCTCGACTTTGCCGGATCCACAATGATACCTTCGCCAGAGATGACATTCCCTAAGAAGTGAATTTTTGATTGCTAAAACGAGCATTTATACAATTTCCCATACAAATTGTTTCTCTCGCAGACACTTTTGTACCAAGCGCAAGTGATTGTCATTCTCCTCCATCATCTGAGAGTAAATCAAAATATCACCAATGAATACTTGGACGAACTTGTCCAAGTATTCGCGGAACACCCCGTTCATTAAACTCAAAAATACCCCTAGGGCATTCATCAGTTCAAAAGGAAAAACAATAAACTCGTAATCTCCAAACCTTATCTTAAGACAGTCTTAGGGATGTCATCCTCCTTGTTCTATAACTGGTGATACCCTGATCTCAAGTCAATTTTCAAAAACATCATCGCACCTTTCATCTGATTAAAAAGATCATCAATCATTGGCAACAGATACTGATTCTTGATCGTTTCCTTATTCAATTGACGGTAGTCAATGCAAATTCTCTACGACCCATCCTTCTTCCATATGAAGATAACAGGCACACCCCACGGTGGCACACTTGGATGTATAAGTCCTAGTTCTAGCAACCCCTTCAGTTGCATTTTCAACTCCTGTAACTCTGGGGTTGACATCCTATAAGGCATTCTTTCTATCGGTTCAGTCCCTGATTTTAGGTCTATGGTAAATTCCAACTCCCTCTCTGACGACATCCCAGATAACTCCTCCGGGAAGACGTCTACCAACTCTCTCACCACTGAAAGGTGTTCTAGACCTTCCACTACTCTCTTCTCATTTAATGCAAGGATCGGATAAATATTACATCCCTTGCGCATGCCCTTTTGTAGCTGCAAGGAAGAGATGAACCTCAGGGAGACTCCCTGGTTCTGACCTACAATCACGTGTCTCTATCCCTCATCAACAACCAAGATCAATCGTTTTGTCTGACAGTCGAGTATCACATCATGTGATTCCAACTAGTCCATACCAATCACGACGTCATAAGAACCTAAGGTTGTGATGTACAGGTATTCAGGTGTGGAGCATAACGAATAAGCTCCATAAAATGAGCCTCGTACTTGGGTACCATACAACCTCCCTATCTCAAGGTGTTAAACTTGTTGATCTAATGCTCAATGAATTCCTCAGACATATACCTCTCTCGGAACCATTCCTCAAATAGTTCCTACGACACGTCTTCGACTTCCATGTTCAATTGTGCCATGAACATATTCTTTCATAGAAGAGCACTCCCCTTCAGTTGAAAGACCTCCCTAAATACCTCCATGCTGGAGTTCATAATCGCGAAGCATGGAGCACATTGACTTGCTTTCCAGCCATGCCTTGACGGCTAAGCCATTAGCAACACTCGTGGACTTGAGAAATTATCCCTCTTGAGTTCTCGGTGAATGCTAATGGTACTAGATGGAGCATGCTATGGACCCTCAAGGTACAGGCGCCTTGGCCTCATCTAAGTATAGATGGTGAATCAAGGCCTTTGACATTCCCTGGAAAGACCTTGTCAGACCATCATCATCCCTTACAGTAATCGAATCCAGCCCAAGGACTTGTTCTTCCCCTTGGGGTTACATTATGAGGGTGTTGAAACTTCTAGAGGCATCACACCTCCTTCCATGGAACCACGTTGCAAACCTCTGTGGCATCCTCTATTCAAGATCAACGCATGGACACGTTAAATTTCTAAATAATGGTAGGATAATAATCAAGGGTTTTCTGTAGTTGAAAGGATAGTGATCCACAGTTGTAGGATTGAACCTGCTCTGATACCATATGTAATGACCCCTATACATTACGACTTCAAGCGACATAAAGCAGTGCAATTTTTTTGTTTTTGTTTTAAGCAGGAAGGAAATCGACGAAAACAATTAATCAACACAACTTGACAAGGAACACAACTTACACAATCAGGAAACATATAACAATGACCCAACATACTAACACATCATGCAACTAGATGAAACATGCGATAATCAATAGAGAGATAAAAATGGCTACCCACCCTACACAAGAAAGATAACGTCTACAAGCTAACGGAAAACATCAACAACCCAACACAATGACTTTGACCACTAGTAACTAGAAACCTCTACGACACACAAAACCAATCACATTAAGGAATTACAAAACCAAGTACTAACATGCATGACAATGAACAATACACCCACATCGGGAAGCAGAAGACTTAGGCTAGGTTATCATTCACATCTATCCTTCAAGGCGCCAGATGATTCCCTCATCTGGAATCATATTGTCATAAAGCGGTGGGCGTGACAGTAACCAAGGTGCAACATAACACATCTATACCAATAACCCAAGAAAACCCCAACGCGCTAGGGGACCCAATTAACTATCAAAATACAAGAAGACTATACCCAAGCACCCAACCGACAAGTCAAAAAGACGCAAGGTGACATCATTCAATAATTAAATTGCGCAACCAACCGAAGAATTATTTTTTTCTTATGAGAGACTTTTCAAGGAAGTCTCCCACACTGTAAAACATAATTAATTTGAATAATATCTAAAAATTCCTGTGCATGGGTATTCTATTTTAATTTTCTATATAATAGAATGTTATTTGAAAGCTAGCTTATTCATATGTGGTGTAAGAAATTAGTACTTTACATTTTGTTAATCCAAAATAATGTTACCATCATACACAAGGTAATTGAGATATTAAGAACATAAAATTTATGTAGTTATGTTTTATGGTAAGGACAACAAAGAGAATGGTTGTATCTAATTCATTCCAGACTATAAATTTCAGGTTAGTGAGCAGTGAATCCTTTCATTATCATTTGAGCATATTAGAACTATGTTAGAGAAAGTTACTCAGAGATCAAAATTCTCTATGTTTAGAGAATATAAGCATACACTGTCTATATAAAAATACGTTGTCTATGCTAAATTTGATAGTCGTCAAAGGAATAATCAACATTAAAAATGTTTTGAACCAAGAACCAACCAAAAACTGGTGACCTCAGAAGAAGTTTCTTGCCACTGTTATAGTGCTTCTATTTTAACAATACCAACCATAATATCTTGCTAACCCATCAACAAATATTTAGGAAATGTATTCAAATATCTCTCTTGTCATAAACCATAAATCACCTTTCCATCATGGTTGAAATACACACCATTCAAAGAAAGGGAACAACTCATTAAGAGGCCTTGAAAGTATTCTAGGGTTTATAAATAATTGCATAAGAATCTTTTTGACTTCATTGTAAGATAAATCAAATGTGTAATAGTTATACATTTCGATCTCACAATTAGTCAAATCACTTAATCGCCCTTGTCAGTGGTTAATTCAC
This sequence comes from Picea mariana, assembly GCA_032191745.1. Lineage (NCBI taxonomy): Eukaryota > Viridiplantae > Streptophyta > Pinopsida > Pinales > Pinaceae > Picea > Picea mariana. The sequence continues at coordinate 105,938 of JASDQU010103177.1, read as the reverse complement.
GCAATAACCTTTTCCCATGATGCACATAGGAAAATTGTGCTTTACCTTTTCACAGTTTTTTCTAAAGATGGAAATAAGTAGCAAAGTATCCACTCTACTGAACTTCAAGCACAAGCTTCACGGTTGCAAAAATAGAGAAATTTTTAGAAAGGCCACACTGGCGTTGGCATGCCAAACAAAATGTGTGTGCAGTTTGAGCTCTTCAATGCCGAAATCATTCAGAGATAATGTACCCATGCTCTTGTTGGCATTGCAAGTAAAATGTGTATCCATTTTAACCTCAGCAACATTCAGCTTATTAGAATACAATGTACAGGCCGAGAGTATTCAAACCAACATAAATTTAATCATTGACCATGAACACTTTACTTGAATTCTCATTGCACTTTACATGAACACTTTACTTGAATTATCCTATTAAAAAAATCATTGTCATCTATAATATAATATCGATGTCATCTATAATAAAAATCGTTGTCTATATAATTAAATTGTTGTCATCATCTATAATAAAATCGATGTCATCTATAATATAAAATCGTTGTCTTCTACAATAAAAATCATTGTCATCAACTATTTGTATAATCGTTGTCATCTATACTATAAAATCGTTGTTATCTATAGTAAAAATTGTTGTCGTCATCTATATATAATAGTTGTCATCTATAATATAAAATCACTGTCATCTATAATAAAAATTGTTGTCATCATCTATAATATAAAATCGTTGTTATCTATAATAAAAATCGCTATCATCATCTATATATATAATCACTGTCATCTATAATATAAAATCGTTGTCTTCTATAATAAAAATTGTTGTCTATATAATAAAGTATTCGTTGACTATCATGCATTAGATAAAAATGCAGTCATACACACGTTATCTGTCATACTCACGCGGTCATGAAGTATGATGAATCATTCACTATCTTTTAAATATATTTGTTGTCTTTTAAACATGTGACGTGTTGTCTATAAAAATATGATATTGCAATTATAAATTCACATTGATATGCTATAATAATATGACTGGAATAACATTATTGTTGTATTAAATTGCCATTATAACATCACTTTAATAAAACTATCACTATGATCAATAGCCATATTAATATCTCTGTAGTAAATTTATCACTATAATAAAAATCGCCATAATAACATTGTTGCAATAAATTTTTCACTGTAATCATTAGCCAAATAATATCACTGTATAGAAATTGGGGGATTCGCTGTATAATAAAAATGGGTAAAAGGTTGTGTAAGCCTGGGTGAAATTGCCCTCTGAGAAGTGGGTAAAAAAAATTCAAATTCAAGAATGAGATTCAAACACATGCAACAATCCTTCAAAAATGATTCTGGGTAAAACGAAAATGGAAAAAACAATTTCTTCAGATGTTAATCCTTCAAATATTAGTCACTCATGTAGAGTTTAAACATTCCAAAGAAACACAGAGTTGATCATTCAAGGAAATGTAGAGGTAATCACTCAAGGAAATGCAAAGGTAATCATTCAAAAGAAGCATATAGGTTTTAAGAGTTTAAGCAATCAAAACGCAGAGGTACCCATTCACAAGTTGGCACAAGGATTAGAGATTAGTCATAAGAGAAAAATGCAGAGATAAGTAAGGGATAGATAGTTGGGCGGAAAATTATCCTTCATTTATTATCCATGCACAAGAAAACAAGGCATTTGAATATATAAGTATTTAAACACCAGAGTGACGATTGGAAATTTGGCTCTTAGCCGACTGCTCAAGCATGAACTAATAACTTAAGGGATAAGGGAAAGAAGATAAAAAATCAATTTTTCTTCGTATTAATCAATTAAAAAAACGTAGAGAAGTCATTGCAATCAGAGGTTGGGTTCTCCATGGGAAATCAATTCATAATACATCGATCAAGGGGATTACAAATATTGTAAGAAAGCAGGTGCAAGCAAGCTCATGGAAATGAAATCTTCAACCGAGCGCAGAAAAATAACATGTGTAAATTAAATTTCATTGCAAGTAACAACTTTAACAGGCGTACCTTATCCAAACTCGAATTCTTCGAAGTTGTTCTCCCGTGCGCCCTCCATCCAACTCCCACTTGCATATCGATGTGACCTCACCGGTACCTCCCAGCCAATGCTAGGGGTACTCTTTTTCCTCTTGAGCCCCCCGAGCCGCAAAGGGGCCACACACACAATACCAAAGAATGCTAGCACCCAGATTGCCTCGCAAGGTCGAACTGCCACTCGTTACCCGAGCTGAGTATCCCAACTCCCACAAGAGAAAGTTCAGTCAAGATAAATTTCAACAAGGTAACATTACGCAAAAAGATCATATCCATACTCCTCTTTCTCCATCTTTTTTATAGAGTTTTCAAGTAATTAGTTTCCTAAATTTTCATTAAATTCATTTTTCATTTAATTAATTTCAAAAAACCTCCCTCGTACACATGTCGCCCGATCCCCTAGTTGCACCAGAAAATAAATTTTATTAATTAAATAAAAGTTCCTATTTCCCTCATCCACCTAAGAGCATTCCTAAAAACGCTCCTCAGTGTCCCAAAATTTCCTTACACTTCTTAAATGACTTACGACTTACTTAATTCCTAGTTGAGTTCATAATTAGAAAGTTCCAAAGGCAAGCTTCCTTACTAAGTTCAATATTCAACTTTTTCTTTAAGTCTCCCCTTTTCTTTAAGTTTCCCTTTTCCTTTAGTTTCCTTTTTCTTTTAAGTTTCCCCCTTTTTCATTTTTAATTTAAAAAAATCAATTTAGCAAGTGTAGATAAAACAACAATTTACCCTTTTTCCTTTTTAATTAAAAATTAATTTAGCAAGTGTAGATAAAAACAACCATTTACCCTCTTTTCCTTTTTAACTAAAAATTTAATTGGCAAATATAGATAAAAACAACCATTACCCATTTAAAAAAATTTAATCCTCCATTATCATTTTGACTTTAATAAGTAAATTTGAATTTATTACCCCCCTTCTTGTTACATGTTTATTTATTATTATTATTTTTTTTGACCACATGTTCTACTTAGACCTAGGTTTTAATTTCACTAGGCTGGGCGACATTTTTTATTAGAAAAAAATTGTTTTTAAATCTTATCACATCATTCATTTTAAGGTCGTCTAGGTCCTAAGGAGACATAGTTTTCTAGGCACTAGTTTTATTCACTTACCAGTCAAAATCGCGACGTACCATTTAGGATCCACTAGGTGCTCCAGGGGTGCCACTTTCCTCTTTCTGTATTCCTTGCATGACGTTCCATTCAAGATGCATTATGTGCTCCAAGGATTCCACTTGCCTCTTTCCTTATTCCTTGTGCGATGTGCCCTTCAAGATGCACTACATGCTTGAAGGGTGCGACTCACCTCTTCACTGACTTTGGTAGATGTCAAACCCATGGAGTCAATACTCCGCCAGGTGAACTTGTGGGAGACTAAGGGTCTCTAAGGAATAAGGCCCCTTCCTTATTGTGCTCCCCTTAGAATCATCATGAGCAATTTTCACAGTCTTCCCTCATGACATTGTGGGTCTTCTCGAACTAGGTAATCGTTAACCTATAGTTCAAGCCATGACAAGAATGCTAGTAGGATATGGCAGGGTTGCTGCCACACCTCTCACTCAATGTCTCTGGTTGTCATGTGTGACCCCTCTACTCCAAATGTGAGTCTGTTCGGCAAGCTATTGTCATCCTGCATCCATCAACAAATCATGTCAACAATAGTAATCAATCATCATAACATCTAATCATATGTACATATGTCACATCAACAATATTCAACCCTAACAGTCCACTCCTTGACTCAACCTAGATTCCAAGGGGTTTCATTGATGCCGCTGCATCCTTAATGTCCGACGTCTTGCACATTTAGTATAAGCCAGTCAATAACACTTATCTATGTAAATACAACAAAATAACATATCATCAAATCCACAATATCTCATAATCATAATCAAAATGACCAATATTATAATAACCTGGATCACTTGCACGCAAGTGTCCTCAAAGAATAAGTTCACTCAGTGTGCGCAAGGGCGGGATGTTACAATCATTTTCTAATATAACAATCAATTGGAAGAGATATGAATATATGAACAACACGACTCCACATCCTTCAAATGTTATTTCCAAAAGGATTGATTTTAAAGTAGATAAAATCTATGTGATAGATTTTTTGAAGAAGTTTGAGGAAGAAATTTATAAATATTGCAAGCATTCACATAGATCTCGATGACAAGACCTACAATTCAAACAAACCCATGAAGTGTTTCCACCAGGGACAATTTTGTTTGTAGTTGATTTTGCAGAGAATTACACATTGGATACACAAAAATAAATACATAGTGAATATTATCATTATGATCAAGTCACTGTATTTGTCCGCGTTCTATATAGACATGCTCAACGAAGTCTTGATAACATAGAAAGTACCAATGAAATTCAACATGTTATTAAAGAATATCACTTTTATATAAGTGATGATCGAGCACACAACACACATTATGTACAACATTGTTTTGATAAATTTTATGATTCATTGAAAGAATGCGGAATCAGAGTCGATCGACATTGAATATGGTCACATGGGTGTATGGGTCAGTTCAAATCTTCATGATCATTCTATTGGTTATGTCTTCTTCATAAAAAATCAAACATTACACATTGTTGGAAAGTTTTTGAGACTTGTCATGGAAAAAGAGAGCATGATGGTGCAGGGGTTTGTGTAAAACAATCACTTCAAATTTATCATATGAAACCTCATGCCGATTGATTTGAATCTATTGATCAAGTTGTTGAATGGTGCAAAATGGTGCTAATCCATGAAAATAATCCATCAAGGGATGTGTGTAGGTGTGTCTATATATACATGTTACACATGTACACATGATATTGTTATTCATGTGTTCAAATTTATATTCTATCTTCAATAATTTTCTTGAGATATTTCAAGTTAACAAGTTCTTGTCTTGTGCAGGTTTTCTTGATATGTTGGAATCCAAGATGTAAATAGATCAATTCCATATGAAGCCAGTACAATACATGGGACACGAAAAATGAATTCAATTAAAATAAAACACTGTCAAAATGTGTTTGAATTTGATAGAATAAATGAGTCTTTTTTTTGTTTAGTTTGCATAGAGGACACATAATCCATAGAGATTTGCAAAAATGAAAATGCAGAATATGTTAAATCTTGGAAACATATTGAACTTGATATAAAAGGGAAAATTCCACTTGCAAGATTAGAGGATATGGAATCAAATGAAACTATAGTGTCAGTTGATGGCGATAGAGTTTCTGATCTTGTTAGAGAAGGTAATTTTTATGTTTAAATTTATTCAAATAACTTGTAGATGTACTTGTGTGATAATTTATGTAACGTCCTGCTCTTGCGTGCACTGAGCGAACTTATTCTTTGATGACACTTTCTTGCAAGTGATTTAGATTATTATACTTTTGGGCATTTGATCATGATTATGAGGCCTTATGAATTGATGACATGCTATTTTTCTTTATGGACATAGACAGGTGCTATTGACTCAGTTTTCCTAAGTGTGCAAGATTTTGGAACTCGAGGATGCAGAGGTATCGATGGAACCCCTTGGAATCCAGATCAAGTCAGGGAGTGTACTATTGGGGTTTGATTGTTTTATATATGACATTTGTGCATCTGATTAGATGATATGATTATGGATATATTTCTGACATGATTCATTGATGATGCAAGATGACGATAGCTTGCCGAACAGACTCACATGTGAAGTAAAAGAGTCACGCAAAACTACCAGATACGTTGAGGAAGAGGTGTGGACAACAACCTTGTCGCAGCCTACCAGCACTCCTGTCATGGCTTGAACTATAGGTTAATGATTACCTAGTTTGAGAAGACCCATGATGCCATGAGGGCAGACTGCGACAATATATCACAATGATTCTAAGGGGAATGCAATAAGGCAGGGGCCTTATTCCTTAGAGACCTTTAGTCTCTCACAAGATCACCTGACGGAGTATTGACTCCAAGGGTTTTTGATGTCTACCAAGTCAGTCAAGAGGTGAGTGGCACCCTTGGAGCATGGAGTGTGTCTTGAAGGGCACGTCATGCAAGAAAAATGGAAAGAGGCAAGTGGCACCCTTGGAGCACCAAGTGCGTCTTGAAGAGCATGTCATGAAAGAAAAATGGAAAGAGGCGAGTGACACCCTTGGAGCAC
>JASDQU010103177.1:60584-91489 GCA_032191745.1 Picea mariana | reverse complement strand
GATGGATTTCATTGTGGGATTGCCACTGTCGGCAAGGAGACGCGACTTGATTTTTGTAGTAGTCGACACTTTGACGAAGAGTGCTCATTTTATTCCTGTGCGTACGATGTACCAGGCACCTGACATAGCTAGAGTTTTCATCAGTGAGATTGTGAAGCTGCATGGCGTGCCTAAGAGGATTATATATGATTGAGGATCGATGTTTACTAGATGATTTTGGACTAGTTTCCAAGAGGCCTTGGGAACCCAACTTAACTTTAGTACTGTGTATCACCCGGAGACTGATGGGTAGACTGAAAGAATGAACTAGATCTTGGAGGATATGTTTCACATGTACATGATGGACCAAAAAAAGCATTGGGAAGAATTCTTACCACTGGTGGAATTTGATTATAACAATAGTTACCACAACACCATTAAGATGGCACCTTTCGAGTTTCCTTACGAGTGACCGTGTCAGACACCTCTGAGTTGGGATCGAATTGAGGATAGGGTCATGGTGGGACTAGAAGCGATCCAAGAAATGGAAGAGAAAATGTAAACAATAAGATAAAGGATTAAAGAAGCGTAGGATCAACAGAAGAGTTATGTCAATGCACACTATGTTGACCGTAGTTACGAGGTTGGTGATCAAGTCTTCTTATGAGTAAAACTGCATAAGAGTTCGATCAAGTTTGGGAAGGGAGCTAAACTCTCTCCTAGGTTCATGGGACCTTTCAATATTGTGGAAAGAAAGGGGCCTGTGGCCTATCGACTAGCCTTGCCTAATTCTTTGAGGCGTATGCACGATGTTTTTCACGTATATATTTTGAGACATTATATTAGTGATCCTACACATGTTATTGACATGAGTTCCTTGCAAGTATCATATGAGGGGGCACTGATAGATGATCCGATCTGCATCTTATATCATCACATTCAACAGCTACAACATCAAACATTAGATCAAGTCAAGGTCTAGTGGAGCAACTATAGTCCACTCTCGGCGACCTGGGAGGACGCATATGATATGCGCTAGCAGTTTCCATTTTTGTTTTATAAATAGACTTACGATACTGTGATACACATTATTTCGGCACTTATATATTGTGAAACTTCGAAACAAAGTTTAGACCAAGAGGGGGTGTATGTATAATCCCGCTCTTGCACGCCCTAAGAGAACTTATTCTTTTAGGACACTTGCTTGCAAGTGATATATATTATTATACTTTTGGGCATTTGATTATGATTATGAGGCCTTGTGAATTGATGACATGTTATTTTGTTGTATGGACATAGACAGGTTCTATTGACTCGATTTTCCTGAGTGTGCAAAATTTTGGACCTTGAGGATGCAGAGGAATCGATGGAACCCCTTGGACTTTGGATCATGTCAGGGAGTGGAATATTGGGGTTTGATTGTTGTATATATGACATTTKTGGATTTGATTAGATGATATGATTATGGATGTATTTCTAACATGATTCGTTGATGATGCAGGCTGACGATAGCTTTCCGACCAAACTCACACGTGGAGTAGAGGGGTCATGCACAACTACGAGAGATGCTGAGAGGGAGGTGTGGACAACAACCCTTCCAMAACCTACTAGCACTCCCACCATAGCTCAAACTATAGGTTAATGATTAGCTAGTTTGAGAAGACCCACGATTCCATGAGGGACGACTGCGACAGTCGCTCACGATGATTCTAAGGGGTGCGCAATAAGGTAAGGTAATTATTACTTAGAGGCCCTTAGTCTCCCACAAGATCACCTGGTAGAGTATTGACTGCAGGGGTTTTTGATGTCTACCAAGTCAGTCAAGAGGCGAGTTTGACCCTTGGAGCATGGAGTGCATCCTGAAGGGCACGTCACACAAGAAAAATAGAAAGAGGTGAGTGGCACCCTTGGAGCATGGAGTGCATTCTGAAGGGAACATTACACAAGAAAAACAGAAAGAGGCGAGTGGCACCCTTGGAGCATGTAGTGTGTCCTGAAGGGCACATCATGCAAGGGAAACAAAATGAGGTGAGTGGCACCCTTGGAGCATGTAGTGCATCCTGAAGGGCACGTCACGTTGTTAAATAATAAATGAATAAACCTATATGGCCTTAGGATGAATAACGTGATAAGAAAGATTTAAAACAATTTACCTAATAAAATGTCACCCAGCCCAGGAAAATAAAGTCTAGGTCTAAGTGATACTTGTGATAAAAAAAACATATCTATTTACGTAAAAAACAAACAAACAAATAAATAATAATGATAATCATCATTAATCATGTGATGAGAAGGGGGTAAGTAATTTATTTAATTTATAAAAATATTTTGGGGGATAAAACTTAAAAAGGGAAAAAGGGGAAATAATTGTTAGGTCACTTATGCTAATTAAAATTTATTAATTAAAAAGAAAAAAGGGGAAAAAAGTTATTTTTCTACACCTCCCAAATTGAGTTTTAAATGAAAATGGAAAGAGGGAAATTTAAAAGAGTTAGGAAACCAAGAAAAAGCAGGAAACATAAAAAGAAAGGGGAAACACAAGGAAAAAGCAGAAAATCTAACTTAGTAAGGTATCTAGCATTTAAGAAATTTCTAAATTAAACTCAACTAGTAAATTCGTAAGGGGGTAAGTCATTAATATGTGTAAGTGAATTTGGGGACACCTAGGATCAATTCTATGAGTGATTTTAGGTGGGTGAGGGAAATAGGAGTAATTAATTAATTAATGAAATTAATTTATGGTGCAATGAAGGGGATGGGTGACACATGTATGAGAAAGATTATTATGAATTAAATTATTGAACATTAAGTTAAATGGGATTTCGGGAAAGTAAATGACTTAGAAAATCTATATAAAGGAGGGAGGAGGATGATGATGGATCTCTTATGTTATGCATAACGTTAAGCTGCAAAATTTTAGATTTGACTAACTTATCTTGTGGGAGTTGGGATACCCAACTCAGTGAGGAGTGGTAGCTTGGCCTTGCGAGACAAGCTGGGAGCTAGCTGATTCTCTGGTTTAGTGTGTTTGCCCCTTTGCGGCTTGAAGGAATAAGGGGGAAGAAGAGTACCCCTAGTGTTGGATGGGAGGTACTGGTGAAGTCTCCTCGGTCAGAAAGTGGGAGTAGCACAGAGTGCGCGGGACAATGACTTATAGCAGGCGACTCGGGCTACGAYACTTTTCCTTTATTTCTGCATGGTAGATTATTAATATACTTTACGCTTTTATTTCTATACTTTTAATGGGTAATGAAAATGTGGACTTAACAAWTCAACCGAGAACTTAATTTTCCCCGTAAGCCTTAAGCTTGCTATTGACTTGATTCCCTCGACCTTCGATCCCTGCATGTTGAGACTACCCTTTGGTTTGTTGATTGTTGTGAATATTTGCACTTTTCGTCCTCATCCCTAGCTCTTCAATCCATGCATAAGTAGTCGGCTAGGAGCCGAATCGACGGTCATCACTTCAGTGCACAATGACCTATATATTCAAATGCCCTGCTTTTCTGTGCGTGGATGAGGAGCAAAGGTTGTGTTTGCCCAACTGTTTTCCCCTTCTCATCTCTGCATTGATCTCCGCCTTGCCCTGGTCTCTACGTGTTATTTCACCTCTGCGTCTCATTTTTTCTCGATAATTTGGAAACTGTGCTTGGAATTTCCTGCATTTCAACACCCTTAACCACAAAAAATAAATTAAATCTGCATTTTTATATAAGTTGCTGGATCAATTTAACTCTTTGTTTTTAAATATCGTCAGGTACATTTAAATCTGTGTTTTTACTTATTGCTAGATAACTTAAATCACATAGCGATACCTCCTTGCAACTTAACTCTGTGTTTGTTTTAATGATAGAAATTTTTTATATGCCTACATTTGTTGATCTGTCTGCACTCATTTTTATGATAGGGCTGCTAGCTTTTTATATATCTGCAATTATACATATGCGGACATTTCTTTTATTTACATAGCAAAATATTTTTGGTGTGCATGATGGTTTGGCAGTGGATCTATTTGCAAGTCTCAGTTTCCATTTCACATCAATTTACCCTTTGGTCAACCATTGCCATTATTTTTAGCCATGACCTTCCACACCTTCAACCACAGTTCTTGTCATCATTTTCCTATTCATCTTTTTGACTGCATCTTTATATTTATTTTTTCTTGCGAATTCTATTTGGACTGCGTTTTTCTTGAATGATAGTAAGGCTATGCCTCGAAACACCACAAAATTTTCCTTGAGCCCCTATCCCCTTTTTACAAGCCTTGACCCACGAATTTCATTCCTCTACGATTTTTATGTTAAGGGTGATTGTTTTCTATGTTTAATTGTTTGATGGCGAGTCCCCCCCAAGAAATTTAACCTTTATTTATACAATAGTAGACCGCGATTTAATACCTCTGAGTGTGACTGCGATTGGTGTGTATTGTGTGGGCTACATTTTTCTTTCACTGCTTGAAGCTTCAAACAACGTTTAATTTACCTCTGACTGTGATTAAATCCTCATAATTCATTTGTATTCTACCTTGAATGCTTGACACAATGAATTAATTGAACAACTAATTTGTTGTTCTGATGTGTTTTCTACCTTGAATGCATTTTACACTCTGTGTTAAGTTAGCTCCCAGCGTGGCAACCTGACTGCGATTTTATTTAGGGGGATGTCTCATATCTTGTTATTGTGTGTGATTTGTATTGGGATGTGTTGTTTTCTTTCACAGGTGCCTCAATTCCATCAAACCGAACTGCGATTTTATGTGCCAGTGGCTAGAATCATGCATTTTAACCTGGTAAAATATCACGTTTTAACCTGGTAAACTAATGCGTTTTAAAGTTGTAGAAATAGTAAATTAAATGGTAAGACTATCACGTTTTATCCTGAAGCAAAGGTGAATTTGATTGGTGGTATGGATTGCATCCATACCCACGTTTTATGGGCATGCTACCCGAATTTTTCTCCACAAATTCTGGGTGTTTTACCTGTATTTTTCCTTCTGGTCAACAAAATGGTCATTTTAAAATCAATAAATCCAACAATAGATTCCTTATCTTTTAATAGACTGCTTACCTTAGGTTATACAACCAACCAATAGCCTCTGCATTCGATTGAATTTATAATTAATATTTCCTTGCCAGCGATATGCAATAGTAGTATGTTTATGATAGTGAATTGCATGCCAACTGTTTATTTGGGCTAACTCTGATGAGAGACAACAACTACAATTATTCTTCTTGTCATTCAATTATAGTGCTAATTAGTGGTGACGTGACAACTACTTACACACTTGTTATAAATATGAATAACTCTTTATTCAATAGTGAATTGTAGTGATATTTAGGGTCAGTCCTCTTACATTGTTAATTCCTTTAGTAGGATAGCAAAGATAATTCCTTGGATAGTAATTTAATGTTGTTATTTTTGTTAAATATCAACTTCTATAACTTATATTGTAACATTTAAAGTATAGACTGTAAATTTTAATTTATTGATTACAGTAATGCTTTTACCCATTATCGACAGTAATGTTAGTACATAATATGGATGACTGATTATATTAGACTTACTAAAACATAGTATGGTTGAAATTTTGACTGGTTATTTCAGACAACAATGTCGTTTTTTTTAAGCAGTGTGGAGCACCTTTAAAATGTTAAGTAGTCCACTTATTTTAATGAAAAAATTATAATTGTTGATAAGCGTATTGATTTGGTTAAGTTGCTTTCTTAATGCACATCTTGATAACATTTATGACCTTAGTCTCTTGGTAACAGTTCGACCTTTACACTTAGACGTTTGGCTTATCAGTTATTGTACGAGTTATTGGCAGAGCCGGGTATTAGCTTGAGATTTTCCTTTTATTGTAGTCATCTTGGGTCTGGTCGACCTGTTGCTTGGGGTATGGGTGTAGCCTCTTATTAGTAGCTCAGCTCCTAGCGAGTTGATTTCAGCTAGAGTCCTTGGTCCAGATGGGTTATGTAGCATCAGGGTTATTGTCATGCCTATTTCCTAGGGACGACATGATTCCTGATGAGGGGATCATTGCATGCCCTATTGGATAAAGGCGATTGATAAGTTGGTTGGGGTCTGTACTTCCCCTTGTGGGTTTTTTTGATCTTGTAAGTTCGTTGATGGTGCTTGGGTTGCAACGCCTTCATGCGTTTGGTTACGCACCATCAAGGTTCTTGTTATCTAGCCGTAGAGTTCGTTGTGTCGGGATGGGGGTGTTGTCCCTTAGCTTATAGGTGAGGTCATGTTGCGTTGGGTGGGTAGTCATTTCTCCTTGTTGTTCTATGCACGTTTGCCCAATTTCTCTTGTGCTAGTGCACAGATTCATAGAGGTTTGTTGCTTGTTCGGCGAGCGTGGTGCTCGACGTTGGGTGTGTTTTCTAGCTGTAATCATTATTTTCATCCCGTCAAAAGAAACCAAATTTCATCTTTTGCTTCACTTCTAGTCGTAACAACTGGGGTCATTACACTAACACGAACTATTTGTTGTCCAATATATCGAATTATTTTTAGGAGATGTATTTTTTGTGGTTGCACCTATAGACAACACTGAAAAACATGAAATATTATTTGATGCAATGCACAGAAAAAAAGATGAGGTTATTAGAAGATTTTGATGATAACGGTTTTATATATGAAAGAGGATCCATTGTATTGAAATGATATTTTTTTCAAGAAACCCATCAAACCGATACTCATGTTCACTTTCAAGACTACTAGTCAGATATCATAAGTTTTTGATATAGTCATTTGGTATGTGCAACGCACATAAAGTTAATAGAAGTTCAATAAAAAAAAAGTTAGAAAATGAAAAATTTCCAAAGCCGATCATGAACGAATAATTGAAGATGGAATACCATTATGATTTCTTTAAACAAGTGACATGTACATTCCAGAATTTTATATTTTGCATTGAAATTATGTATGCATTTGTGAATATCTAGGATTCTAGAATCATTTCCAGTTTAGTTTACTTTCATGGTCCATTCAATTAAGAAAAGTTGTATTTTTGATTAATTATAAAGTTTACCAAGCCTTATTTATAGTTTCAGGGAAGAACCTATGTATTATATATAGGAAACCGAAATCGCATACACAAATCCTTTAATGCAGGTAACCAATTTACTACATATAGGATTTGTGTTCATTATTTGCAATTTGATTGTTCAATTCTTTTTGATATGAAGAGAATAACTTCATATCAAAACTAGGACCCATTTCCATGTCATTATAAGGGACTATTGATGGCTTATAAAAACTTTAGAAAAATCTTAAAGTGTATGATTAACATCCTAATTAAAAAATTTAAGGTAATACATGTATGATTATCATCCTAATTAAAAAATTTAAATTCATCTTAAAAAGTATCAATTTTAATTATGAAATCGTGAATTTTGATTCCAAAAGTGTTGATATTATATTAAATTGTTAAATTTCTGCATTTAGATTTCAATATCTTGAAGCAAATTGAAATAAAAATGTGTATGATGAACAGGTAACAAGTTACTTATATTCTACACATTAAACATAGTTTTCATTGAGTTTGATTGAAAAAAACTTAAGTTGAAAATGAATTTGATTTTGTGGCCTGATAACAAAAAATAAAAAATAAGAGGTCATCTACTAAGGCTTGGTTTCTTACATTTAGAATTTCATAATTTTAATTGAATTAATGGTAGGTGTCATATTAATGGGATTAGTGAATATTTCCAATGTGGAGAGGATTGATCATTTCTATCAACCATTTTCTACCCTTTTCAATACAAAAACAATTCTATCAATATAAATTTTAATGAAAATCACTTACTTATATTAAAGTATATTTTAATGTTACATATTAAAATATGTTCTAATACTTCCAATGTATAGAGGATTGATAATTTCCAGATCAACCATTTTCTACCATTTTCGATACATAAAAATATATATCAATAAAAATTTTAACGAAAATCGCTTACTTATATTAAAGTATATTTTAATTTTACATTCTAAATCATGTTTTTATTTCAATTTTTGTTACAAAGTACACATTTTTATTTCACATTTTCTTGAATAAATATATTGAAAACTCAAAAAGAAACCAAAGACTAACATAACCACTTTAGTGTTTTGCCATAATGGGATGAAATGACTGTGGTTATGTTGCAACATTATGTTTTTGCTTAAGAAAATATGACACAACACAAACACATTGTGTGGGAAATTATAATTATGATTCATTTTTTGTTTGATTATTTCATAATTATTATGTTTTAAATGCTAATAAAAGGAAGGAGGAATATGGAATCCGAATAATGTTTTCACAAGAGATCCATAAGGTGGCATAAGTTCTAGGAGATCACGACCCATGGAAGCTATTGATGCATTAAATATTTCCTAGGTGATGAGCCCCAACCCTTTGAGTATACCCTAGTCAATATTATTGGACACATTCTAATTTTAAAGAGACTTTAATTTCCTAAATACATTACTCACTTTAATGATGGTAAGTTGATCAGTATATGTAGCCAATTTTATTGTGTTCTTCTTATTTAAGGTGGCACTTTATATTGTAGTGGATAATATTGAAAATTTTGTGGATTATATTGTAGATGGATGAAATGGTATGGTGCCAATTTATATTGTAGATGGACAACATATTATATTTTTTGGATTATATTGTAGATGGATGAGATACTAAACTTGACTATTTAACTCGTGTTTTTGTTTAATGTATATTTTATTATTTATAATGATAAATTATAAATATGTTAACTTTGTAAAAGATTGACATTATTGAAAGCTCGAAAAGAAACTAAGGACTAACATAACTAATTTAGTGTTGGACTTCCATTTCATTGTGATATTTCATAAGGAACTATAAACTTTGATGACTTGTTTTGACTGTTTTCAACCATATTTTCAAATCAAACAAAATTTAAATTATAAGTGAGAAGCTATAATTTTTATTTCACATTTTCTTGAATAAATATATTGAAAGGTAAAAAAGAAACCAAAGACTAACATAACCATTTTAGTGTTGGACTGTCATTTCATTGTGAAATTTTATAAGTAACTATAAAATTTGATGACTTGTTTTGACTATTTTCAACCATATTTCCAAATTAAACAAAATTTAAATTATAAGTTAGAAACTATAATTTGATAATTACCCAGATCTCCCATCACTACACAATCAACTCCACACAAAATCATCTCTACTTCACATAGTGGATTGATGTTTATACAATAATGCTTATAAATAAAATAAAATAAAACATTTTTAATTTTATCATAGTATTGTAAAACATAAATTAACCTTTTGAGAAATCAAATATGAGACAATAAATTGATATTTTGAGAAATCAAATTTGAGACAATAAATTGATATTTTGAGAAATTAAAATAAATTAACAGTATCATATAAACAATATAAGAGAAATCAAATATGAGACAATAAATTTATATTTTGAGTTCCAAATATATTTATATATAATCAAAGTTTGAATAGTTACACTGCCAAATACATAGGTTCCACATCCATTTTAGGATGACAACAAAAACTAAGACATTTAACTCTAAAATTCTGGATTCTAAGCCATTTCTTTAAGATATATCATTTCATACTTGCAAAAGAAAACAAAATTAAAAAATTAAAAAATTAAAAATTTACAATTCAACCATGCAAAAGAAAAGAGAATTCAAAAATTAAAAATTTACAATAAAATATATGTACAAATTTAAAATAAAATGCACACATGTACCATTTTAGATAAATAAAACAAGTTGTTATTAAAGCAAAATTGGCATACATACCAAAACAGTTAAGTCTCATCCTCCATCTCCATGAAATATAATGTAAACATATTTTCTACCAAATATAATTTAAACATCTGTAACAATAAAAAGCAATAATAATAAAAACAAATAACACATATTAGCATATATACTTTAACTAAATATTAAATAAACCATAAGAAATAATAACATACCCAACCGGAGTTAAATAGATTTAAGATTTTTCCTCTCTTTTGATTACACTTTTTTGACACTTTTTTTAAACCAAACTTCCATCACAAAGTTCCAAAACTTCCAAAATAGTTACTCTCCACATTAAACATACATGATTTAAACAATTTGTAAAATCTTAAAAAATTTTAAAGATAAAAATTGTGTTCTTGGTAAGAAATATTTGTGTTCAGAGTTAGATAATAATCTAAAAATAAATATAGAACTGTGTATGCAGAAAGTTCACAAATCTCCATATTAAGTCATTCTTCCAATGAAATACTTATCTCCTTGTGGATAAATTTCCAAATCCTTCGAGGGAAATTCTCATCCCAGGTGATCTTATTTACTCAGTAGTAAAATACTAATCTCTTCAGTTGTAAAATACTTCTCTCCTCTTATGCAGTCGTCGGATAATCAAATTCTATAATGCCCTTTCAAATTAAAGGACTCATAAATCTCCATATTAAGGCATTCTTCCAAGAAACTACTTATATCTATGAAAGTTCACAAATATTCATTTTAAAAACCATTCTTCCAAAAAATACTTATCTCCTCTTTATGTGGTGGAATAGATGTTCTCATATAATTTTTCATGTACATGAAGAAAACACAAATCTACACATATATTAAATCATTCTTAAAAAAACATTTAAATATTTCATCTTTGGGATGTATTCACATTACATATAATCAAATTCTCTTTGAAATTATATGTCAGCTAGCTCACATATACTATATGTGAGCTAGCTCAGATATACTATGTGTGAGCGAACTTAGATATACATATACATAACTTATTTGTAAAACTACTTGAATGTTGGTTTTTGTGGTTAGTAACCAATTTAGTTAAGAGCTTGACAATACCATGGAAAGAAGGAATTCACTTCGTTGTATGCAGAAAACACAAATGTCCATACTACGCCATTCTTGGATAAGAAGGCAAGGAATGCAATCGAAGAAAATTTAGAAACTTCTCATCTTTTGATGTGGATACAGTCTGTGTAACATCTCGCTCTGGTGCACTGAGCAAACTTATTCTTTAAGGACACTTGCTCGAAACTGATCCAGATTATTATTGTATTAAAACTTTGATTTTTATTATAAGGCATTATGTGTTGATGATATGTTGTTTTACTACATTGACATAGACAGGTGCTATTGACTCGTTTTTACTGAGTGTCCAGGGTTTTGGACCTCAAGGATGTAGAGGCATCGATGGAACCCCTTGGACTCCGGATATGACTGGATGATATGATATGAATATGTTCTGACATGATTTGTTGATGATGCAGGCTGACGATAGCTTGCCGACCAGACTCACATATGGAGTAAAGGGGTCACGCATGGCTACCAAAGATGTTGAGGGAGAGGTGTGGACAACAACCCTGCCAGAACCTACTAACACTCTCGTCGTGGCTCGAACTGTAGTTTAACAATTACCTAGTTCGAGAGGACCCACGATGCCATGAGGGCAGACTACGATAGTCACTCATGACGATTCTAAGGGGTGCACAATAAGGCGTGGGACTTATTCCTTAGAGGCCCTTAGTCTCCCACAAGTTCACCTAGCGGAGTATTGACTCCAAGGGTTATTGATGTTTACCAATTTAGTCAAGAGGTGAGTGGCACCCTTGGAGCACGTGGTGCATCCTGAAGGGCACATCACACAAGGGAATAGATGAGGCGAGTGACACCCTTGGAGCACCTAGTGCGTCCTGAAGGGCACGTCGCGTTGTTGATGATAAAGGGATGAACCTAGATGGCCTTAAGACGAATAATATGTTAAGTAATTTTTAAAACAATTTCCCTAATTAAATGTCGCCCGGTACGAAATTTAAGGCCTAAGTCTAAACTATGCTAGTAGTAAAGTTTTATCTCTCAAAAAAAATAAAATAATAATAATGATGATAAAAAAAAATCCACATGAATAATAATTATGATCTTCATTAAATCTTGTAACATGAAGGGAGTAAGAAATGAATTGTTTTAATTTTTTTTTATGTTGGATTAAAATTTAAAAAGGGAATTAATTGTTTTATTACCTTAATAAATTAAAAAATACTAATTAAATAAGACAAGGGAAAAAGGGTTAATTTTCACACCTGCCTTTTTGGGTTCTAAGTAAAAAGGAGAAAGAGAGAAAATAAAAAAAATTAGGAAACTAGGGAAAAGAGGTAACATAAAAACGGAAAAAGGGGAACTTAAGGGGAAAAGCGGAAAGTCAACTTAGTAAAGAATCTACCATATAAGAGATTTCTAATTTTAAACTAAATTAACAATTTCATAATAGGGAAAGCCTTTAAAATCTGTAAGGGAATTTGGGGACACCTAGAAGTGATTCTAGGAGTAACTCTAGGTGGGTGAGGGAAACAAGATAATTAATTAATTAAAGAAATTAAATAATGGAGGAATGAAGGGGATGGTTGACACTTGTACGGAGAAGAATTTTGGGAATTTATTTTTAAAACTTTAATTAAATGAGATTTTAGGAAAGAAAGGAAGTTCGAAACTTTCTAAAATGAAGGAAGGAGAAGGATGAAGGATCACCTTCTGTTTGCGTAACATTACGCTGCAGAAATATTCACTTGTCTGACTTAACTTGTGGGAGTTGGGATACCCAGCTCAGTGAGGAGTGGTAGCTCGGCCTTGTGAGGCGAGCAGGGAGCTAGTTGAAATCTCTGGACAGGAGTGTGTGGCCCTTTTGTGGCTCGGGGGTATAAGGCGAAAGAAGAGTACCCCTAGCCTTGGCTGGGAGGCACTAGTGAAGTCTTGATAGTCGACAATCAAGAGTTGCACCGAGCGCGTGGATGACACTCAGAGCGGGCGAATAGGCAACAATATGCTTTCTTTGTTTGAATGGTAGATTGTTGTAGGATTTATGATTTGGATCTGCATGTTTACTGGGTAGGTAAATTGGTTGTCTAGTTTCATGACTGAAATTTTTATAGCCTAGCTGATTGTTTGGTTGATTGATTTCCCATGACCTTCATTTTCTCGCATGTCGTGACCACCTTGCTATGCTGTTTTTGACCTTCATGGTGGTTTAGCCTTCGTCCCTAGCTCATTAGTCCTTGCCTGAGTAGTCGGACAGGAGCCTGATCTACGGTCGTCGCCTTAGCATTAAAAGAACTATCGATCTCAAAGCCCTACTTTTTTGTGCGAGGATGATGAGAAAAGGACAATCTCGTCAACCGTCTACCTCTATTATTGTCCTTGGTTGATTTTTGTTTGTGCCTTCTAGCAAACAATGTCTCTGTGTGTGGAATTCTTGCGTAGTGTTGGTTATCCCCGCAACCATTCCATGACCTTTTACAATGGGTCCTTGTGCTCTCTCACTATTGTCTGCGTTGGATGGGTATTTTGGCTAGAAAGATGATTTAATCTCATGTTTGCATTTTTCCATTTGGTATTCTAGCATTGGATAGACTTATTGATTTCCTATCTGCATTTTATATTGGCAACCTAAAAATGGAAAACAATTAAATATTCTAAGTCTGCATTCTTCTTTTGGGATACAATGATTTGGACAAGTGTTCTATGTTATTTATTAGTCTGCGATTTCCTTTGCATTGATAGAAATTACGATGATTTCTCTGAGATTTCATGCTTTAGGATTTGTTCTGGTTACAATTTACCTTAACTCATGGAGACTTACTCAGCGCCCTTCTCATGACCAAAACTCAGCATTGATGCCTGGATCACGATTGATTAGGGGTGTTGGTGGCGCAGTTGGTTAGTGCGTAGGTCTCATAGCTAAATGTTGAGTAATCCAGAGGTCGAGAGTTCGAGCCTCTCTCACACATATTCTAATGTTGTTCTTATTGTAGTGAATAGTTATACCTTAATACTTGCTTAGCATTTTGTTTTTGGTGTATGGAAAATCCTTTACAACCAGGAAAAGGAAAAAAAAAATCTCCCAGCATTAAATCTCAACCCGTGTCCCCTCTATCGAGCATTTCTCATGCACTGTGATTGGTAGCGGATAGTGTGAGTTCGAGGCCAGCGATTTACATTGTCGTTCGTGAGCTTGTGTGTGTGGCAACAACCTTCACTGCTGCGTGTTGTCCCAATCCCGAATTGACTGTTGTTGTATTGTAAGCGTGCATTCCTTGATTTTTGCAAGCCATGTTAAATGAGTTTTAATCCTCTAGATGTTAGTGCTAAACTTCCTAGTTAGGCAATGAATCCGTCCTCTAATTGAGCACAAGTGGAATCTTAATTCACGCCTGGATTCGGGTTGGGGTAACTACATTGAATTCTAGTTTTTTTTTACTACATTTTTCCCTTATTTTAAGGAGCATTCTTCTATCTCTAATAGCATTAATAATATTTGCATGAGACAACAAAGTTGAAATTCGTTTGCATAAAATTTTACTGAGATCTATCTATGTCTGTGTACATAATGCGATGAGAATATCACACTTCAGTCTGAACATTTACTTGTCATTTTGGACACATAGATTTTATCAGTAGCATATCATGATTTTCATTCAATTTCTGAAGAATTTTTTTTTGGTATAATATCCAATTACTTCTTGAAGGATATTTTATTTTTGTGACTGTATTTCAGTTGAATTCCTATATGACGTCTCCTTTCCAATCCATAGATCTAAGAAGGAGTCTGCTAGTTCAGAAAGGTCATGTTGCAGTTTATTTTAGTCTTTAAGATTTACTACTAAGCAGTCAATATTTAAATACACAATATGAGTGTTGTGTACTTTTGAGTTTTTCTTACATTCAATTTTCTCACAAGTAAGAGTGTTCTTTACTTGCAGTAGTGGGTCCATAAATGCTAAGTACCAATATAAAGAAAAATGATTTGACTTACACTAAACCTAGGAATTACCTTATTCTCTAGCAAGTGAAAAATACTTTAAGATTGTTAATGTGATTATTCCAGTAAATAGCTAGTTGGACAGAGAAGTGGATTATTATAGAATTGTCCATTTAGGTGATAAGGATTAGTAGCATGAACACCCTCATGAAAATATTGTTTTATTTATTAAATAAATAGGCTGACCAAGAATTATAGTAGAAATAAAACGACCCTTATCATGTGTTAGTTGGTCCTTTTATAAAATTTTGCATGACAATTATGTTATTGATAAGTTGTTGACTTGCACAATTCTGTTCGAAATAGTAATTAAATTTTTTGCCATGAAATATGGGTAGTTTCCCTAGCGCCATGACTTGCATTGTCTATGAGTGATGTAGTTAATAAATTGGCCATGTGCACTGATTAACGGTGCGTGAAGTTAATTAAGTGGTTAGAGATCTCATGTGTGTCGAATAGTTAATGAAAACGAGACCTGTTGCTCGCACAAAACTCCATAATGGAATTATGACCCGTTGAGTTGACTCTTGCACACACTAAATTGTATGTAATAGATGATGGATTTAGATATTTAGATTATGATTGTTTAATTTTTTTCTTGAGTGATGGTTTAAACTTAGTTTATTTCTTATGGCATGAAAATTTAAGGTATTGAATGATGTAATGCATAATGTTTAGATTTTACTTCTTGATCACCATGAAGTGTCAATGTAATGAATTGTTGTCAGTTATTTACATATTGCGCCTTGAAAAATAGAATTAGGAAATGGAGGATTGTTGATGTTGTAGATTAGCCAATTTCTTGGATTGGTTGTGTGGGTGGGATGTAGACACCTCCTTGTTCCTCAGAACAGTCACCAGCCCTGAGACCTTAAATGGTCAAAATCGATGGGAACTTGGGCTTGAGCGTTGCTTATGTGTCCTGGAGGTCCTAACCATTGCAGGGTAGGATGGGCGGGTAGTCATTCTTATTCTTCATCGGTTGAAAGTCGTATGTTTCTTCCAGGTGCTTGATGTGCTTGTATGCTTAGTCGTTATGTTGTTATTATGTTAGTTGGTTGCATTTTGTTTGTCATTGTGTTGTGATGTTAAGTATAATGCCATTATTACCTTCCTACACACACACACACAATAAAAAAAAAAAATTGCACTTGTTATTCTAGGCTTGATGTCGTGATGGAATGGGAGGTTGTTACATATGGTATCAGAGCCAGCTCAACCCGCGACTTGGGATCACTACAACTTTCATTGATATGATTTGATTATAATGTAGTAATTGAGTTGACTTGTATGCATGCAGGTAATCATGGTTAGAGGACACCGTGGAGGTAGACAACGGGGTGCTAGGGGAGGAGGCGCAACACCTCCAGTAGCATCCATGCGTGAGGGATCTAACTCCTAAGAGGATGAGCAGGTTCTCGAATAGGAGCAGATAGCCATTGGTGATGTGGTCAAAATGATGAGATCTTTTCAGCGCATGTCTGAGATATTGATCAATCGTTTGGACAGAGATGAGGCCAGGGCGTCAACACCCACTAAGGTTCCACTGCATGCTTTGGTCGGTACTAGTAGCATTCAGCGTGAACTCCAGAAGGTCAAATTTCTCGAGTTCTTTGGTGCCTCGGACAGCACAGCCGCGGAGGCACGGTTGGAGAACATGGTGATGTGCTTTGCACTTCGTGATTATACCTCCAACATGAAGGTCTGCATGGTGGTCTTTCAACTGAAGGGGAGTGCTCTTATATGGTGGAAGATGCTCCTACCACAACTGAACATGGCTTTAGAAGACGTGTCATGGGAATTGTTCAAGGAACGATTCCGAGAGAGGTAACTTTCAGAGGAATTCATTGAGCATTAGCTCAATAAKTTCAATGCCTTATGACAAGGAGGTCGTATGGTGCCTGAGTACGAGGCCTATTTTATGGAGATGCTTCGGTATGCTYCACACCTTAACATTGAGAAACTTAAGGTCAACAGGTTTGTGTTCGGCCTTAACGACARCATACGTGAAAAGGTCAGGATTATAATGCCTCAAACCTTGCATGATGTTGTCCAGAAGGCCCTCATAGCAGAGGAGGATCTTATCAACGGGGGTCAAACTCGGACTCCAGCGAGACTCGCAAGACAGGTTTCATCTGGAGCATAGCGACATCAGACAYTGKCTAGACATACAACGAGATATCGTGKCTTTCAGAGGGGATCCACTTTTACTACACCTCGGTGACCAGTGCCTCAAAAACAGACACCTTATCGGGGACCATAGCACCAACAACAACGTCGACTGCAGAAACAATAGTTTAGGCCTTTTCTGCAGAACAGACCAGGATTCCAGGTCGGTGGGTCGTCATCTTCTACTTTGGGTACCAGGAGTACTGGACTAAAGAAGGGGTGTTGGACATGTGGGGAGCCATACTACCAGCATGACTGCCCAATGGAGAGGACTAGAGCATTTGGATCAGCCGGACCCACTACCGTTGGAGATTTGGGAAAGGCCCATTAGATTCATGCAGTGGTGAATAACTGCTAGGCAGATCACTAGTCGACTGTGCTCAAGATGTCAGGTACCGTCGTTGACCAGACCCTTAATATTTTGATAGATCTCGGTGCTACCGAGAGTTTCATTTTGGGTGCAGTGCTAAAAGGGATTAAGGCAGAGGTAGTCGAACAGGATGAGTTTAACTTCGTAGAGATGGATTTGGGAGCCAAATAGAAGGTTGGAGGAAAGGTTACAGGATGTACCCTTAACCTAAGACAGTTTGTCACCAGGGCCAACCTATATGTCACTATCTTAGGATCTTACGATGTCATGACCGGTATGGATTGGTTGGAATCACATGAGGCGATACTCAATTATAAGATGAAATGATTGATCTTGGTCGATGATGAGGGACAAAGATGTGTGATTGTAGGTCAGAACCAGGGAGTTTCCCTAAGATTCATCTCTTCCTTGCAGCTATGGAAGAGCATGTGCAAGGGTTGTAAGCTTTATGCGATCCTGGCATTAAATGAGAAGGGAGTAGTGAAAGGTCTAGAACACCTTCCGGTGGTGAGAGAGTTTGCAGACATATTCCTAGAGGAGCTACCCGGGATGCTGTTGGAGAGGGAATTGGAGATTACTATAGACCTAAAACCGGGGAATAAACCGATAGCTAGAATGCCTTATCAGATGTCAACCCCAGAGTTATAGGAGTTGAGAATGCAACTGAAGGAATTGTTGGACCTGGGACTGATACGCCCAAGTGTATCACCGTCGGGTGTGCCTATTATTTTCATAAAAAAGAAGTATGTGTTGTGGAGGCTCTCCATTGACTACCGTCAATTGAACAAGACAACGATCAAGAATTAGTATTCGTTGTCGAGGATTGATGATTTGTTTGACCAAATGAAGGGTGAGACGATTTTCTCAAAGATCGATTTTCAATCAGGGTATCACCAGTTATGGATCAAGGAGAATGATGTCCCTAAGATTGCTTTTAAGATGAGGTTTGGACATTACTAGTTTACTATTTTACCATTTGCACTAAAAAACACCCCAGGGGTATTTATGAGTTTGATCAATGGGGTGTTCTGCGAGTACTTGGACAAGTTCGTCCAAGTATTCATTGATGATATTTTGATTTACTCTCGGACAACGAAGGAGCATGGCGAGCACTTATGCTTGGTACTATAGTGTCTGCGAGAGAACAAATTGTATGGGAAGTTGACCAAATGCTCATTTTATCAATCGAAGATTTAATACTTAGGGAATGTCATCTCTGGTGAAGGTATCATCATGGATCCAACAAATTTCAATGCTATTATGGAATGGCATGCATTTACGAATGTCCTAGAAGTGTGTAGCTTCATGGGTTTAGAAGGATACTATTGATGGTTCGTCAAGGGATTTTCGAAGATATAAATTATGATCACAGAGTTGCAGAAGAATAACAAGAAGTTTTTTTGGACCGAGAAATGCAAATAAGATTTTAAGAGGCTCAAGGAGATGTTGACAATGAAACCGATACTAAAATTCCCTGACATGGACTCAGACTTCTTGGTATGCACTGATGCATCCAAGGAAGGCTTAGGCAGAGTCTTGATGCAAGATGGTCGACTGATCGCCTACATCTTGAGGAAACTAAGAAGGCATGAGGAGAACTACACGATGGATGATTAAGAGTTGTTAGCCATCATATATGCCTTGAAGGTTTGGAGACACTACCTTGTTGGACGAAAATTTGAACTAAAGACTGACCATTGTGGACTACAACACATATTTACGCAAAGTGACCTGAACGCGCGACAACGACATTGGTAGAAATTGCTTAGCAAGTATGATTTCGAGATTACTTACATAAAAGGGACGGTGAACCAAGTGGCAAAAGCATTGAGTCGAACACCCTGCATATTTCGGTGCTGCCTCTTCAGACGAATCTGCGTGAAAAGATTCTAACTTTATAGTGTAATGATGATTGGTACAAAGAGGTCGAGGGTTTATTGAGCAAAACACAATGATGGTACCACGATTTGATGGATTTTAATTTGATAGCGATGGTTTATTGAGGTTTAAAAGTTGGATCTACGTACTGCCAAACAACGAGTTGAGGATGTTGATCCTAAGCGAGGCTCATAGAGTAGTTTACATGGCTCACCCGAGAGTCACGAAGATGAGGGAAGACCTTAAACTCTTATTTTTTTGGAAGGGAATGAAGGCCAACATAGTCAACTATGTGGCCAGATGTCTAGAATGTCCGCAGGTAAAGGCTGAACATAGACACCCAGCAGGATTAATACAACCACATGCTATTCCAGAATCAAAATGGGAGGTTATTTCGATGGATTTTATTGTTGGATTTCCATTGATGGCAAGGACACATGACTCAATTTTTGTATTAGTAGACACTCTGACGAAGAGTTCTCACTTTATTCCTATGCATACGACGTACTAGGCACCTGACATAGCTAGAGTTTTAATTAGTGAGATTGTGAGGCTGCATGGTGTGCCTAAGTGGATTATATTTGATCGAGGATCAGTATTTACTGGACGATTTTGGATGAGTTTCAAAGAGGCCTTGGGAACCCAACTTAACTTTATTACTGCATATCACCTTGAGACTGATGGGAAAACCAAACGAATAGAGCAAACCTTGGAGGACATTTTGCACATGTACGTGATGGACCAACAAAAGAGTTGGGAAGAATTCTTGCCACTAGTGGAGTTTTCTTACAACAACAGCTATCAGAGCACCATTAAGATGGTTCCTTTTGAGTTTCTTTACGGGCGACCATGTCAGACACCTTTGAGTTGGGATCGGCTTGAGGATAGGGTCCTGGTGGGACTAGAAGTGATCCAAGAAATGGAAGAGAAAATGAAAACAATAAGACAAAGGATTAAAGAAGTGCAGGATCGACAGAAGAGTTATGCTGATGTGCGCCATATCAACCATAGTTACAAGGTCGACGATCGAGTTTTCTTGTAGGTTAAACCGCATAAGAGTTCAATCAACTTTGGGAAGGGAGCTAAACTCTCTCCTAGGTTCATGGGACCTTTCAAGATTATGGAGAGAAAGGGGCCCGTGGCCTATTGACTAGCCTTGTCTGATTCTTTGAGGCATATGCATGATGTTTTTCATGTATCTATTTCGAGACATTATATTAGTGATCCTACACATGTTATTGACATGAGTTCCTTGCAGGTGTCAGATGAGGGGGCGCCCATGGCTGAGCCGGTCCACATCTTGGATCATCGCGTTCAACAACTACGACGTCGAATGGTAGATCAGGTCAAGGTCCAGTCAGACAATTATAGTCCACACTCGGTGACCTGGGAGGACGCATATGATATGCATCAGTAGTTTCCATTTTTGTTTGATAGATAGACATATGATACTATGATACACTTTATTTCGGCATTTATACTGTGAAACTTCAAGACGAAGTTTAGACCAAGAGGGGGTGTATGTAACATCCCGCTCTGGTGCACTGAGCGAACTTATTCTTTGAGGACACTTGCTCGCAAGTGATCCAGATTATTATGCTATTAAAACTTTGATTTTTATTATGAGGCGTTATGGGTTGATGATATGTTGTTTTACTACATTGACATAGATAGGTGCTATTGACTCGGTTTTACTGAGTGTGCAGGGTTTTGGACCTCAAGGATATAGAGGCTTTAATGGAACCCCTTGGACTCTGGATCGAGTCAGGGAGTGTGCCATTAGGGTTTGATTGTTTTACTATGATATTAGTGCATCTGACTGGATGATATAATATGGATATGTTCTGACATGATTTGTTGATGATGTAGGTTGACGATAGCTTGTCGACTAGACTCACATATGGAGTAAAGGGGTCAGGCATGACTACCAGAGATGTTGAGGGAGAGGTGTGGACAACAACTTTACCATAGCCTACTAGCACTCCCGCCGTGGCTCGAACTGTAGGTTAACGATTACCTAGTTTGAGAGGACCCGCGATGCCGTGAGGGTAGATTGTGACAGTCGCTCACGATGATTCTAAGGGGTGCACAATAAGGTGGGGCTCTTATTCCTTAGAGGCCCTTAGTCTCCCACAAGTTCACCTGGCAGAGTATTAACTCCAGAGGTTATTGATGTCTACCAAGTTAGTAAAGAGGCGAGTGGCACCCTTGGAGCACGTGGTGCGTCCTGAAGGGAACATCGCGCAAGAAAAATGGAGAGAGGTGAGTGGCACCCTTGGAGCATGTGGTGCATCTTGAAGGGCACATCATGCAAGGGAACAAATGAGGCGAGTGGCACCCTTGGAGCACCTAGTGCATCCTGAAGGGCACGTCGCGTTGTTGATGATAGAGGGATGAACCTAGATGGCCTTAAGACGAATAACATGTTAAGTAATTTTTAAAACAATTTCCCTAATTAAATGTCGCCCAGTACGAAATTTAAGGCCTAGGTCTAAACTATGCTAGTGGTAAAATTTTATCTCTCAAAAAAAATAAAAATAAATCCACATGAATAATAATTATGATCTTCGTTAAATCTTGTAACATGAAGGGAGTAAGAAATGAATTGTTTAAAAAAAAATTATGTTGGATTAAAACTTAAAAAGGGAATTAATTGTTTTATTACCTTAATAAATTAAAATATACTAATTAAATAAGACAAGGGAAAAAGGGTTAATTTTCACACTTGCCTTTTTGAGTTCTAAGTAAAAAGGGGAAAGAGAGAAAATAAAAAAAAATAGGAAACTAGGGAAAAGAGCTAACATAAAAAGGGAAAAAGGGAAACTTAAGGGAAAAAGTGGAAAGTCAACTTAGTAAAGAATATACCATTTAAGAGCTTTCTAATTTTAAACTGAATTAGGAATTTCATAATAGGGAAAGCCTTTAAAACCTGTAAGGGAATTTGGGGACACCTAGGAGTGATTCTAGGAGTAACTCTAGGTGGGTGAGGGAAATAAGATAATTAATTAATTAAAGAAATTAATTAATGGAGGAATGAAGGGGATGGGTGACACTTGTACGGAGAAGAATTTTGGGAATTTATTTTTAAAACTTTAATTAAATGAGATTTTAGGAAAGAAAGGAATTTTGAAACTCTCTAAAATGAAGGAAGGAGAAGGATGAAGGATCATCTTCTGTTTGTGTAACGTTATGTTGTAGAAATATTCACTTGACTGACTTAACTTGTGGGAATTGGGATACCCAGCTCGGTGAGGAGTGGTAGCTCGGCCTTGAGAGGCGAGCTCGGAGCTAGTCGAAATCTCTGGACATGAGTGTGTGTCCCCTTTGCGTCTTGGGGGGCTAAGGGGGAGGAAGATTACCCCTAGCATTGGCTAGGAGGTACTGGTGAAGTCTCGACGGTCGGCGAGTAGGAGTTGCACGGAGCGCATGGATGACACTCGGAGCGGGCGAATAGGCAACAATATGCTTTATTTATTTGAATGGTAGATTGTTGTAGGATTTATGATTTGGATCTGTATGTTTACTGGGTAGGTAAACTGGTTTTCTAGTTTCATGAATGAAATTTTTATAGCCTATCTGATTGTTTGGTTGATTGATTTCCCATGACCTTCATTTTTCCACATGTCATGACCACCTTGCTGTGTTKTTTTGTGACCTTCGTGGTAGTTTATCCTCCGTCCCTATCTCACTAGTCCTCGCCGGAGCAGTCGGCCAGGAGCCTGATCTATTGTCATCGCCTTAATGTTAAAAGATCTATGGAYCTCAAAGCCSTGCTTTTCTGTGTGAGGATGATGAGCAAAGGATGATCTCGTCAACCATCTACCTCTGTTATTGTCCTTGGCTGATTGTTGTTTATGCCTTCTAGAAAAAAGTGTCTCTGTGTATGGAATTCTTTTGTAGTGTTGGTTATCCCTACAACCATTCCTTGACCTTTTACATTGGGTCCTTGTGCTCTCTCACTGTTTTCTGCGTTGGATGGGTATTCTGGCTGGAAAAATGATTTAATCTCGTGTCTGCATTTTTCCATTTGGTATACTGGCATTGGACAAACTTATTGATTTCTTGTCTACATTTTATATTGGCAACCTGAAAATGGAAAACAATTAAATATTCTAAGTCTGCATTATTCTTTTGGGATACACTGATTTAGACAAGCGTTCTGTGTTATTTATTAATCATGGATTTCCTTTGCATTGATAGAAATTACGGTGATTTATCTGAGATTTCATGCTTTAGGATTTGTTCTGGTTGCAATTTACCTTAACTCATGGTGACTTACTCAACGTGCTTCTCATGACCAAAAACCAGCATTGATGCCTGGATCATGATTGATTAGGGGTGGTGGTGGCGCATTTTGTTAGCGCATAGGTCTCATAGCTAAATGTTGAGTAATCCTGAGGTTGAGAGTTCGAGCCTCTTTCACCTGTCTTTTGATGTTGTTCCTACTGTAGCGAATAGTTATTCCTTAATACTTGCTTATCATTTTGTTTTTGGTGTATGGCAAATCCTTTACAACCAGGAAAAGAAAAGAAAAAAAAAATGCCCAGCGTTAAATCTCAACCCATGCCCCCTCTATCGAGCGTTTCTCATGCACTGTGATTGGTGGTGGACAGTGTGAGTTCCAGGCCAGCGATTTACATTGCTTTTCATGAGCCTGTGTGCATGGCAACGACCTTCACTACTGCGTGTTCTCCCAGTCTCGAATTGACTGTCGCTATATTGTAAGCATGCATTCCTTGATTTTTGCGAGCCGTGTTAAATGAGTTTTAGTACTATATATGTTAGCGCTAACGTTCCTAGTTAGGCAACAGATCCATCCTCTAATTGAGCGTGAGTGGAATCTTAATTCACGCTTGGATTCGGGTTGGGGTAACTGCATTGAATCCCAGTTTTTTTACAGTGTTTTCCCCTTATTTTAAGGAGCATTCTTCTATCTCTAATAGCGTTAATAATATTTGCGTGAGACAACAAAGTTGAACTTCATTTGCCTAAACTTTTACCAAGATATATCTCTGTCTACGTACATAATGCAGTGAGAGTCTCAGACTTCAGTCTTAACATTTACCTATCATTTTGGACACATAGATTTTATTAGTAGCATATCATGACTTTCATTCAATTTCTGAAGAAAAGTTTGCTGGTATAATATCTAGTTACTTCTTGAATGATCTTTTATTTTTGTGACTATATTCTGGTTGAATTCCTATATGACATCTCCTTTCCAATCCATAGATCTAAGAAGGAGTCTGCTGGTTCAGAAAGGTCATATTGCAGTTTATTTTAGTCTTTAAGGCTTACTACTGGGAAGTCAATATTTAAATACACAATATGAGTGTTGTGTACTTTTAAGTTTTTCTTACATTCACTTTTCTCATAAGTAAGAGTGTTGTTTACTTGCAGTAGTGGGTCCATAAATGCTAAGTACCAATATAAAGAAAAATGAATTGACTTACACTAAACCTAGGAATTACCTTATTCTCTAGCAAGTGAAAAATACTTTAAGATTGTTAATGTGATTATTCCAGTAAATATCTAGTTGGACGGAGAGGTGGATTATTGTAGAATTGTCCATTTAGGAGATAAGGATTAGTAGCATGAACACCCTCATGAAAATATAATTTTATTTATTAAATGAATAGGTTGACCAAGAATTATAGTAGAAATAAAACGACCCTTATCATCTTTTAGTTGGTCCTTTTATAAAATTTTGCATGACAATTATGTTATTGATAAGTTGTTGACTTGCACAATTATGTTCAGAATAGTAATTAAATTTTTCGCCACAAAATATGGGTAGTTCCCTAGCGCCATGACTTTCATTGTCTATGAGTGATGTAGTTAATAAATTGGCCGTGTGCACTGATTAACAATGCACAAAGTTAATTAAGTGGTTAGAGATCTCATGTGTGTCGAATACTTAACGTAAATGAGACCTGTTGCTCGCACAAAACTCCATAATGGAATTATGACCCATTGAGTTGACTCTTGCACGCACTAAATTGTATGTAATAGATGATGTATTTAGATATTTAGATTCTGATTGTTTAATTTTGTTCTTGAGTGATGGTTTAAACTTAGTTTATTTCTTATGGCATGAAAATTTAAGGTATTGAATGATGTAATGCATAATTTTTAGAGTTTACTTCTTGATCACCATGAAGCGTCAATGTAATGAATGGTTGTCAGTTATTTACTTGCTCCATGAAAAATAGAATGATGAAATGGAGGATTGTTGATGTTGTATATTAGCTAACTTCTTGGATTTATTGTGTGGGTGGGATGTAGACACCTCCTTGTTCCTCAGAATAGTCGCTAGCCCTGAGACCTTAAATGGTCAAAATCGATGGGAACCTGGGCTTGAGCATTGCTTATGTGTCCTGGAAGTCCTAACCATTGCAGGGTAGGACGGGCGGGTAGTCATTCTTATTCTTCGTCGGTTGAAAGTCGTACATTGCTTCCAGGTTCTTGATGTGCTTTTATGTTTGGTCGTTATGTTGTTATTATGTGAGTTTCTTGCATTGTGTTCGTCATCGTGTTGCGATGTTAAGTATAATGTCATTACTACTTTCCTACACATGCACACACACAATAAAAAAATAAAATTGCACTTGTTATTCTAGGCTTGATGTCGTGACAGAATGGGAGGTTGTTACAGTCTGTTCTCAAATAATCAAATGTTCAAGTTCAAAATTAGGTCTTCATCATGGTCTAAACATAAATAAGTTTGAATGTACCATTTAAGACAATGATAATCTTATATAGGGGTTCTATATATTTAAAAATAATTCATCAAAGCGTTGAAAAGTTATATAGACACTAGTTTAGTAACCCTATGAGTAGG
This sequence comes from Picea mariana, assembly GCA_032191745.1. NCBI lineage: Eukaryota > Viridiplantae > Streptophyta > Pinopsida > Pinales > Pinaceae > Picea > Picea mariana. The sequence goes on along the minus strand of JASDQU010103177.1, from coordinate 65,422 downwards.
AAAGGCTAAACTAAAAATTTGAGAAAACAAAAATTTGAAAAAAGTGAAAAATACAATCTTATTCAACAAAAATAATCTTGAACACTTTTATATAAAAACCCAACATAAAAGAAAATTAAAACTCACTAATGTGAAATGAACATACATTTATGAATCATCATGAATAGACGCATCTTTCCCATGTATGGATGCTTCCTCCTCTTCCTCCTCGATCCCAATCTCCCACACTCTCTTCTCCACATTTTTTTCAAGCACACTCTCATGTACTCTCTTCTTCACATTACCCTATATAACACATTTCAAATTTGAAAATTTGAAAATTAAATTTAAATGATTTTTACACATTAAATTGTAGTTTTAAATTTTGAAACATGTAATACCTATGATGTTCCAACCTATGTTTCAATAAATTAAATGTTGTTTAATACATTATTCTTTTAAATTAATAATTTAAATGACAATTTGTAATTTTAATATATAACTATATTTGTCTTCAACATGCAATGATACCTATGAACTTCCCTACATTTTCAGGTGTAGTAGCATCAATGCACAACCTATCTAATAAGGTTGCATCTATAGCACTTTCTTGAGAACATTCTCGACTTGATCTATTCACAGATACATTTGATAATCTCCTCTGACAAGATTGTTGTTGGTCACTCAGAGTCTTGGTCGAAGAAGGGCTTCCTCTTCTTCCTTCTTAGGATAACCTAGAGCATTTGTGAGGAATGTTTGGAGACTCATGTATCGACCTCACCTCAATATCTATCCTTTGGCAATTCATGAATATGAAATTTCAAAAGTTTTAAAAACATTAAATGGAAATACTAAATTTATAACACAAGAATTTAAGAACATATATTGAAAAAACATATATCAAAAAAACTAGAACAACTATATTTTTTACAATCAATGACAAAAAAAATCACTGACAAAAATTTTACGTAAAACTAAAACAGGAAGCAATATCACATGATAAATTTTTCTACTATCCTCTTAGATATACGCTCAGAAAAAGTTTCAAGGTATCATTGATCAAAGCCTCGGGAAAGATCTCATCATGGCACATGGAACAAATTGCCAAGGAGAAATTTTAGGGTAAAATATCAATAGACTAACCAACAACATACACATGTGGCACAAACAATAGAAGATAACGAAAACATACTCAAGGTGGAATTAGCAAGGAGATAAAGAGGATGCCACCAATAAAAAAATGAAGAAGGCGACACCAGCATGTAGAACCAAAATACCCAAAAAATAACCAAGAAGAGATCTCCAGGAAGATGGAAAATACCAAGAAGAGGGTTCATAGCCACACAATTATACAATCAAATAAGTCAAGAGAAGGGATCCAAATTCAAGGCATCTAACTTTCTTTAGGAAAAAATAAAGAACAAAACAAAAAACCTACACAACAATTAAGGGGGGGCATATTTCAATCAATGATGGTTTCAACACAAAGTCAACAATTAAATTCTTCCAAAGTCAAGAAGGCTAACTTTCTTTAGGTAAATTACAAAACCAAAAACCCACACAACAATTAAAGGGAGCGTAAGTCAAAAAAGGGTGATTCCAAGACAAAGTCAACAATTAAGTTCTTCTTGAATGACAAAATGTTCACATGATTCTCATGATATTTACTTATAAGATTTTATCATCCCGACATACAAGGAAGATAAATAATGTGATCATTCTCTTATTAACTAATCCTAGGTCTCATGGACCTTATCAAGAGAGAAAACAATCACACATTATCTCAACTTGGTACTTAACAAAAAACAAAATAAACCCAAAATCAAAGGAAGATCAATAATGTGATCATGCTCTTCTTTGGATGTTATTTAGTTTATACATCTATTGTTCTTCAATAATGGGACAAGCTCAAATTCAAGACCATCCTTGTACATGGACAAGTCAAAATTCGGTTCTCTCATCCCATCTAGTAAACATAAATTATACCTCTACTTGTATGTGCCCGATATTTTCTAGGTGTTGTTGTGTCTCTGTTTTTACTCTATTGTGTCTACATCCTATTGTGTTCATAAATTATTAATTTATAGGAGATTCGGGCCTGTCCCTATACATGGACATGGTCATATTCGGCTTGTCCATGTATAGGGACATGCCCAAATTCGAGCCTATCCATGTACATGGACAGGGACAAAAATTTTCCTATCCATGCCCATGGATAGGTCAAATGGTCTTATCTATGCTTACTATTATAGATGTTGAGCCCAGGGTTAATAAAAATCTTGAAATGGTTAGGTGGTCATTTCAATTTGATCTCCAGGTAAATCTCTAGAAGTTGATTAAGTAGCATCCTAGCTAATTATAATTCCAATGGGTCAAGATATAAAGCCTACAACAACACTAGTAGCACATACACCAAGCTAATTAACACAAAGATAATGTTCATTAAACTAATAGTAATCTGATATCACTACTACTATTTTGATCACCTATCCATCATGTAGAGTGAGTGTATTAGTACTACTTATGATAGTGATTAGCTTATTACCATTGATTTCCATTACTTGAATATGGATTAGTACAAAACTAACTACGAGTACAACTTCCTGATATGAGTCTAATGTATCTGATTATGAACTACTAATTACACTGGTTTGAATCTCTCATTGTGTAGTATTGAGTAATATTGCTTCCCATTAATTCCATAACATTCCATACTGTGAATCTCATCCTGGTACCATAACAATGATCACTATAAGGAACTAAGTCCATTGAATAGGGATACTACTAACCTCTTCCCTATTTGTCCAGTTACAATTAAAGGTTGTTGTATGAGCTAGAACATAGGGTCATGAAGAAAACAACATGATTGTTAACTACAAAGGGAAGTATATAATAAGAACTAAAGGAAATAGCTTAACCCATAATACAAGGGGAATAGAGCCATCCCATTACTATGATATCAGTGATACAAGAACAACTTAGATTAAGGTTCAACAAGGTGATATCATATTACATATTTACCATAATCAATACGTATTGTGATACTAATATTATCTCTTATTAACCACATGGGATATCACTAGAAATTAATGAAACTAAGTATCAACACATGTATTACACTTGTACTTCATTTCAATGCTTGTGTCATAAGCTATTACCCTTATTTTCACCTATCATCGTTATCAAGTAGTGTGTATATTCCCCATTACAGATAAGTAGTATGTGTTCATTACATATAGCTTAGGTATTACTTCAATATCATCATGGTTATCATATATAGTAAGTGTTACTTAGTGCTATATATAGTAAGTTCAAGCTCAAAGCTATGATACTAGCCCTATGGGTATAATCAATACAGATCCATATATTATGCATATTACTTAGTTGTATCAATACAGCTAAACGTGCTATCTCAAAAACAGAGGCTCTATCTAAGCTATTCACATACATCACATGTGTTCACTTTCAATGCTATGATTCAAATCAAAGTTGATCAACACTAATATAGAAGTAATACTAGTATTATGCACACTAGTATTAACCTTTAAGGAATACTAATATTATGCATAGTTAATACTATTCAATGGTAATAGTTATAGAAACAAGATTCACCCTTTTCACAAAAGAGATCATATTTCTAATCCTTTTTGATCTCTTTGATTTTCCTCATATCTGCAATGTTCATTTCCTTATATTCCCATATATATGGTATGCTCATACAATAAATCTTCACATAGTATGGATAAAATAAGGAAGAGAGAATACCATGAAATTTGTAACAAGTATCTGTGCCATATTAGTGTAAATACAAAGGGTAATAAATCACCAAACCTAATGCATGAGGTCTCATAGAGGGCTTGTCATGGTCTCATATCATATTAGCCCATTACTTCATCATGTTCAACCCTATACAATTAGCTGGTATGATTACAACAAGTTTGATTCATGTTTCTGTACACTTACTTTATCCCTATTGTTTCCATGATATTGAGTTTGTTAGACTAGATAATACACTAATAACTATGATGTAATTAATGGGAAACATACACTTATAGGGAGGATACATGGTATTGTAACTTGGCTTAAAGATGGTATTGTAATCACATCTATTACTAAAATATAGATACTGTATATGTCATGATATATAGTAATAACACATATTATAAGATGTATACCATTGCCTATATATGTAAAATGGATCTGTATTAACTAATGGCAATGCTTCTATGATTTAGGTAGTCTATGATTACTGTATGTTCACTAGTATGTACACTATAACCAGGAGTGATTCCCAGCTTAGATACGGTATATGTCATGATAAATTAGTAATAACGCGGATGATAAGATGTATACCATTGCCTATATATGTAATATGGATTTGTATTAACTAATGGTAATGCTTCTATGATTAAGGTAGTCTATGATTATTGTATGTTCACTGGTATGTACACTATAACTAGGAGTGATGCCCAACTTAGCTCCAAGTAATACGAATGATTCGAAGAATTACAATAGAATAAAATTAGGCAAAGGATAGTTAAAGCTCATAAGCTAACATAAGCATAGACCTATAATATTTATGTAATATAAGCACAGTCATGGTCACATTGTATTACTATCGATCCTAGTTATATGAGCATAATGACTAGTACTCTTTTATATCAATTCCACATGTTATAACTATCATATATTATGGGATTCCTTATCCTTATTAATCATATTGAATAGTGTAAATAGAACTATTACCATAAGAAACACTATAACTTTACTAGTAGCATCATTAGCAAGGGTCTTACAAAGGGTATACTCTTATCCAATACAGATGGGTTTTACTTACTCTGATTAAGAGAGAGCTAAAG
>JASDQU010103177.1:8442-34849 GCA_032191745.1 Picea mariana | reverse complement strand
GACTCTGTCCAAGTTCTCGATCGTTGCTATCCAATAGGGCACGCCATAATCCCCTCATCAAGAATCATGTCGTCCCCAGGTGATAGATGCATCAATAACCTTGGGACACCACATCCTATTTGGATTCAGGACTCTAGATAATCCGATGCACTAGAAGAAAAATATTGATAAGAAAACCACACCCATACCCCAACAACAGGTCGACGAGATGCTAGAGGAAGACAATAAGGGAAGACACAAGCCAATACACAACTTCTTCAATGACCCAACCATTCATCCAATCTAAACTAGTCAATAATTACGATATATTTTAATATTGGTTACCAATCTAAAAGAGCATGTCTAATTTACAAATAGCCATTAATGCACCCTCTAATTTAACGTTAAATACAATCAATTTAGAAAGTCTAAGTAATCAATACTAAAAATATAAACAATAAATACAATCTAATTAGACGAATCTGGTTAAATTAATACGAAAACTAAATCAACAAGTCTAGTCTAAGTTAATCTAGAGGTTGTCTAATCATATTAAGGGTTGTTCTAAAGAATTTAATGCTATCTGAGAATGTTGTTCTAATCAAATTAATGCTATCCGATAATGCTATCTTTTGGCCAATTAAAAAGGTGGTTGTCATTAATATAATCTTACTGGCAAAAGATGTTAATACGCAGTGAGTGATAAAGTCATAACAGTCAAAGATGTAATTTCATTGTCAAATGATGTTAAAAAAAAGGAGGAAAATCATTCAACGCAGGCCATCATTAATATAACTCATTCCTAATGAGGGTACCATTGCCAGGCAACAAGCAAAAATCATGGTCTTAACATCTGGAAAAATTGCCAGGTATCAAACGACATGGCACGAGCATAACAATCTGGCAACCTAGGGAACAATTCGTAGGGGTTCAGGAGTATCAAGAAGCATGCATTCTAGGAGAAAATTCTCATTGTTCTCATAAGGCACGACCTTACTGCTAATAAAAAAAAATGACTCAAAAGTGATACACGCAATCCGATTGCGCTAGGTGAAATGCTAGCACTCAAAAATATAAACACTGAATTACATTTGCCCTCCAGGTAGGATATCATGGTCTCAATTAAAGGGCTCACTGCCAGGCACATCCATATTTTATTCTTACTCCACATTAATTATTATTCACAGTAGAACTAAATAAAAACTGAAGGATTTACTCTAATACACAATGCTGTAACTAACTCGCTGTCACGAATTTACTATGGTAAAAACTTTGGGATTACTGACCCACTACGGTTTGCTACCTAAAACCAAGGCGACCTGTGACTAAAAACTATCCAAATCGTTAAGAAAATACAACCATACAATCCCAAATCGCAGAGAAAAAGTTATTAAAACAATTACATAATTACCAACGCATACGAAATGTTATCACAACAATCACATAGTTACCAACGTAGAGGAAATGTTATTACAACCATTACATAATTACCAACGCAGAGCAAATGTTATTACAACCATTACGTAATTACCAATGCAGAGGAAATGTTATTACAACAATTACATAATTACCAACACAAAGGAAATGTTATTACAACAATCACATAGTTACCAATGCACATGAAATGTTATTACAACCATTACATAATTACCAACACAGAGGAAATGTTATTACAACCATCACATAGTTACAATCGTAGAGTTTAACATTCAAATAAATTCACTGAGTTTATAACATTCAATAATTTAATCCCCTGAGTTTATATCCTTATAAAAACACATAGAATTATAATTCATCTTACTCCAATATACAATGGCAAATCTAAACAATCTGACCATAATTAAAAAAATTCTGGGCAAAAATTCCACCCCCAAATCAAACGAAATCCAGTCGAAGAAGTGGAAAATCGCTAGGCAAACAAACGAACAACAGACTTAATCAAGCAATGAAAGAAGTCTGGCAATGGCAAAGGCACAGTCTTAACTAATGGTGAAAAATGTAGTCTCAATCATCTTCAAGTAGAGTGCAGAGGTAGATAAAACCAGTGAAAATCTAGCAAGAAATAAAAACGTGGAGAAAAACAAAAACTTCTCCATTAATCAATAAATTGCAGGGTTAATTAAACACATCAAGGTGCAAGATAGCACACTACCTGGAATAACCAACAGGACTAGACGACTGGCAAGAACATCCTTCACTCATCATCCATGCACAGAAAAGCAGGGTGTTTATATCGATAGGTCTATTAACACCAAAGTGATGATTGTAGATCAGTCTCTTAGCCGACTACTCAGGTGTGGACTAACGATCTACGGACGAAGGAAAAAATAAACCACAATCATCACAAATCAATAAACCATAGCACGGTCAAGACAGGTAGGGATCAAATTCCATGGGAATCAATCAGCATCGAGCCAAAGGCTATGGGGGAAATTTCAGTCATCAACTAGAATGCTAAGATAATCATTTTCTTTACCCAATTAAACATACAGAACTAAAATCATAAATCATAATAACAAACTGCCATGCAGAAATAAAAGAAGAGTATTGTATTCCAAGTAGCTCGCTCTGAGTTGTTGTCCCACATGCTCTGTGCAACTCCCTCTTTCCAACCAATGAGGCTTCACTGGTACCTCCCAACCAATGCTAGTGGTACTCTTCTTCCCCCTTATCCCCCCAAGCCGCAAAGGGGCCACTGACACTAACCAGAGTATCAACTATCTTCTATATCATCTCGCAAGGCTGAGCTACCACTCCTCACCGAGATGTGTATCCCAACTCCCTCAAGATAAGTTAGTCAAGTATAAATTTCTGCAGCATAATGTTATGCATGACAGAAGAGATCTATCATCCTTTTCCTCCTTCCATTATATAGAGTTTCGAAGTCCTTTACTTTCCCAAAATCCCATTTAATTTAAAGTTTAATAATTTAATCCATAAAAATACTCCCCGTACAAGTGTCACCCATCCCTTTCATTCCTCCATAAATTAATTTAATTTATTAATTAACTACCCCTATTTCCCTCACCCACCTAAAATCATTCCTAGAATCATTCTTAGGTGTCCCCACATTCCCTTATAAGTTTTAAAGACTTTCCCCCTTATTAATTTACTAGTTGAGTTTAATTTAGAAAGTTCTTAATGTTGGAGTACTTCACACACACCTAGGATTTCTTTTTCCTAAGGTTTTTATTTGTTTATTAGTCATAATTAGTCATAATTCAGTCTCCTATATTTTAGGAGAGAATATTCCACTTGGATAATATTCTCTTTTAGTTCACACTTCAGTTTGACTAGTTGAGTTGAGTTTAGATGTTGCATTGGGATCATCACCATGCAACATTGGGATCATCACCATGCTAATTCGACCTTGCCTTGGTATCATCACCAAAGTGGTGCTATAGCCTTGATTCCTTGAGTTAACTCCTCACTACTCTTTGTTCAGTCAGTTAACTGAAGACTAGTTGACTAGTTAACTCAACTAGGTGGCAGTTCACTCTCGTAACTGCCTGAGAGACTAGAATAGGTGGCAATTAACTCCCATAACTTCTTGTGTGTGTCCAAATCACTCTAGAACACCACTAAGGTGATTTGTTTCACCTCAAGTCGAACTCATTGAGTTATACATAGTATATCATGTGTAAATTATTCATTATTCATAACGGTTAATGAGAATTCTTCCATTCTTTTTCTCCTTCTTCTTCCTTTTCCAATTCTCTCTGCAAATGTGTGTATTATTGTTTAGATAGATATATTATGTGTAGTTTCAACACATTTCCATGGTATTAGAGCCGATGGACTACTAAGCAAAAGCTACACCAAAAGTTTTTGCAAGTACAAAAGATTGAAGACATCGGGAAGATGGAATTCCAAAAAGAATTCATTCTTACACCTTACAATTATTTTGCATGGAAGGAGAAAATAGGCATACATCTCCAATCCATAGGGTTGTATAGGTTAACCATGAATACAGATACAAAGCTGACATCAGCCATAGAAAAATCCAAGTACTTAAATCGCAATGATGAGGCACTCAGAACAATTTGCAGTCTTATTTCTCCTGATCTCCTTTTTCATATATCTTCCTGTAAGAATCCCAATGAAGCCTGAACCATATTGGAAGGGCTCTTTGGCAAATAGGATGAGATGAGGGGACACATGCTGGAAGTGGAGCCGCTCACATTGGATCCAAAAAGATTTGAGAATATCCAAGATTTATTTACAAAATTCAAGGATTTACTGTCGCAACTCAAAGCTTGCAGGGTTGATAAATCGAAGGAGGAGAAACAAATGGTTCTCACCATTATCTTCAATCTCGGTCCTAAATTCTCTATATTTGTATCTACATTTCATACTATCATATTCGCCTCTCGAGCCACCTGGAAGATGCCTTCTCTTGAGGAATTTATCGAATCCCCGACACAAGAGCAAACCAAGCTCATCAACATGGGCACAATCAAAGGCCCAAGGGCGCATGCACTCACTGTTCATGATGGCAGCCACAAATATCAAAAAAATAAAGATAAAGATAAGTAGAAAGCTCATGCACATATGAAGAAGGAAGGGTACACAAAACCCTTCACCGATGCCTCTGGATACAAAGGAGAAAAGGGAAGAAAAGGAGAGAAATGCACATACTGTCACAAAGGATTCCATTCATAATCCGCATGCATGCAAAAGAAAATATATATGATGTCTCAAATACTTTAGAAAAAAAACCTTGGAGATTGCTTTCCTGAGGGTGCAAAGAAGAAGAAGCCAGTAGATCCGAATTCCAAGAAAGGAAATTCTAGCCATGCCTTGATTGCCATCAATTCCTCTCCCGATGCTTGGATCGTAGATTCAAGAGCATCACATCACATGGTTTCCTCATAAGTAGTATATTATTCATTGGATGCATGCAAAGATCCTCCTATTCTGATGGGGGAAAACTCTTTTGTCGAAGTCACCAGAAAAGGAAGGATTGAACTCACCAAAGGAAGCTTCGAGAACGTGCTACATGTTACCAAAATTCTGTCAACCTTCTCTCTGTATATCAATGAAAAATTCTGGCACCAAAAAGAAATTCATCTTCACGCCAAATTCCATGGACATCTATGACATGCAAACCAACTCCATGGTTTCTACCAGTGAGGTAAATCATCAGTCTAGATTGTATACATTTTCTGAATTCATTGAACCTGATTCTGCTTTACTGCTTACTCATGTTGATGAAAGTAGTAGGATATGGCACAAAAGGTTTGGACATTTGAATTTTAGATACATGCAACATCTTAGCAAGAAAAAACTAGTTGATGGTCTACCAGACATCCATTTCTCCAAGGGAGTATGTGAGGGATGTGTTTTCGGAAAACACCCTCAAGAGAAATTCGACAACGAAAAGTCTCAGCAAGCTTCTACACCTTTAGATATGATCCACAGTGACCTCATGGGTCCTTTTCTACATCCATTGATAAAAAAAGTGAGGTTTGATCTCATTTTTTTTTATGATTTCTCACGTTTTACATGGATCTACTTTCTCAGGCAAAAATTCGAGGTCTTTCAACACCTCAAATATTTCAAATCTTTGGTTGAGACACAGTCCGAAAAGAAGATCAAAGTCTTTTGAACAGATAATGGGGGAGATTATGTGAATCATGAGATCCACAATCTTTTCCATGAGGCATGGATTCAATTGCAACATACAGTTCCCTACACTCTGCAACAAAATGGAGTTGCTAAGCGGAAAAACCGATCTCTAAAGGAGATGGCATCTTGCATGTTGCATGCAAATTCACTACCATAGAGACTATGAGCCGAAGCACTTAACTGTGCAACATACATCCAAAATAGATCTCACCATAGATCTGTCAAGGATAAGACCCCCTACGAGGCTTGGAGCGGGCTCAAACTGGAAGTGACTCACTTTCATATTTTTGGTTCACATGCAAGGGCCAGGATTCCCTTTGAAAAGAGGAAGGCACTTGATCCACAAAGCACTGAGTGAATTTTTGTTGGATACCCTGACGGTGTGAATGGATATCGACTTATTGATCTTTCCTCGGACCAACTCATCATTGAGTATAGTGTCCAATTCGAGGAAAGTGTCTCGCATGTACCTCAGCAACTGCATGCATACATCTTTACTCTTCCACCTATTCGAGATGATGAGCATGCACATGCCGACTCTTCTTCAGACGAGAGTTATAATTTAGAGGACTTAGAGGATTCAGATTTAGATTCAAAGTCAGTACAATTAGATGTAGAGTCAGAGCATCCAGATGCAGTTGCAGATCTAGAGCAGAGTCCCAAGTGGGCACAAACTACTCTTCAGGATGCAAGGGATCTCGTAGATTTGATTTCGAGGAGACTCCTATTGCACTCACTACCACTGAACCATTGCCTTCCAGGCATATTTTCTTGGTTTAGTCTTGAGATCCACAGTCTTATGGCTAGGCTACTGGAAACCCCTTTTGGGAATCCACCATGCAGGAGGAGTACAACTCTCTCCTCGAGAACCAAACTTGGGATCTAGTTTCCGTTCCTTATGGGAGGAAAATTTTTAGATGTAGATGGGTCTATAGGACCAAGAGCGTAGCGGATGGATAGATCAACAGATACAAAGCCATGCTTGTCGCCAAAGGATTTTAGTAGGTTCATGGTATTGACTATGATGAGACCTTCGTTCTAGTATCAAAGATGGATTCCATTCGATTGGCCCTTGCCATTGTGGCAACTAAGGGATGGGAAGTCCATCAGATGGACATGAAGAATGCATTTCTTCATGGTGATTTCTTTGAGGAGATCTACATGGAGCAGCCCCAGGGATTTATGCAGGACTCATCTTTCGTCTTTCGACTGAAGAAGTCACTTTATGGCCTCAAGCAGGCTCTGAGGGCCTGGTATGACAATATGGACTCCTACTTGTTGTCACAAAACTTTGTACATTGTAAATCAGACCCGAATGTATACATGCTTAGGACAGCTGATTCACTTCTACTTTTAATTTTGTATGTCAATGATTTGTTGATCACCGGTTGCTCAACTTCAACGATCGCAACAGTCAAGAGGATTCTTCATGACAGGTTTTTGATGATGGACATGGGTCCGCTACACTTCTTCCTTGGACTTGAGATCAGTCAGGGTGCATCAGGCATCAAACTGTCTCAAGCCAAGTATGCACGAGATCTACTTGAGAGATTTCACATGATAGACTGCAAGTCTTCCCTGACTCCTTTCCTATCAAGAGTCAAACTTGAGGATGGTGAGGAGACTCCACTGGTTGAAAACACACTGTACAAACAGCTAGTGGGGATCTTTTTGTATCTCACACACTCTAGACCAGACCTGTCATACGCAGTTGGCGTAGTTTATAGGTTCATGAAGGAGCCACATGAGCTACATTGGAAAGCTGCAAAGCGTATCCTTCGATACGTATAGGGAACCATCACCTTTAAGATTCATTATGAAGAAGACTCTACATTATATCTCATTGGGTTTAGTGATTCTGACTGGGTTGGCAATAGCATTGATCGCAAGTCGACATCTGGTTACTCACTCAGTCGTTACTGGGACCCAATCTTTATTTTCACCATAGTGATGTTCAGGGGGGGTGTTGGAGTACTTCACACACACCTAGGATTTCTTTTTCCTAAGGTTTTTATTTGTTTATTATTCACAATTAGTCATTATCCAATCTTCTATATTTTAGGAGAGAATATTTCACTTGGAGAATATTCTCTTTCAGTTCACACTTCAGTTTGACTAGTTGAGTTGAGGTTAGATGTTGCATTGGGATCATCACCATGCAACATTAGGATCATCACCATGATAATTCGACCTTGCCTTGGTATCATAACCAAAGTGGTGCATTAGCCTTGATTCCTTGAGTTAACTCCTCACTACTCTGTGTTCAATCAGTTAATTGAAGACTAGTTGACTAGTTAACTCAACTAGGTGGCAGTTCACTCTCGTAACTGCCTGAGAGACTAGAATAGGTGGAAGTTCACTCCCGTAACTATTGGTGTGTGTATAGATCACTCTATACCACCACTATGGCGACTTGGTTCACCTCAAGTCAAACTCATTGTGTTATACAAAGTATATCATGTGTAAATTATTCATTATTCATAACGGTTAATGAGAATTCTTCTATTATTTCTCTCCTTCTTCTTTCTTTTCCAATTCTCTCTGCAAAGGTGTGTATTATTTTTTAGCTAGATCTATTCTATGCAGGTTCAACACATTTACACTTAAATGCTAGATACCTTACTAAGTTAGAATTTCTTCTTTTTCCTTGTGTTTCCCCTTTCTTTTTATGTTTCCCGCTTTTGCCTAGTTTCCTAATTATTTTTTATTTCCCTCTTTCCCTTTTTATTTAAAAATCAATTTGGCAGGTGTAGAAATTTAACTTTTCCCCTTTTCCCTTTTTAATTAATAAATTTTAATTAGTATAAGTGACAAAACAATTATTTTCCCCCTTTTATTTTATTTTATCCCCCAACAGCTTTTTATAAATTAAAAGAATTACTCACCCCCTTCTCGACACATGATTAACGATGATTATCATTTTTATTTATTTATTTTTATTTTTGATTTTACAAACACATTTTTCTTTTACTGTAAGTTTCACCTAGACCTAGATTTTAATTTTCGAGGTTGGGTGACATTTTATTAGGGAAATTGTTTTAAATTTTTCTTATCACATTATTCGTCCTAAGGCCATCTAGGTTTATTCATTTATTAATTAACAATGTGACATGCCCTTCAGGACACACTAGGTTCTCCAAGGGTGTCACTTGCCTCTTTATGTTTCTCCCGCACGACGTGCCCTTCAGTATGCACTATGTGCTCCAAGGGTTCCACTCCCCTCTTTCCATTTTTCTTGTGCGACGTGCCCTTCAAGATGCACCATGTGCTCCAAGGGTGCCATTTGCCTCTTGAATGACTTGGTAGACATCAAAAACCCCTGGAGTCAATACTCTGCTAGGTGATATTGTGGGAGACTAAGGGCCTCTAAGGAATAAGTCCCCTACCTTATTGTACGCCCCTTAGAATCATCGTGAGCGAGTGTCATAGTCTACCCTCAAAACATTGTGGGTCCTCTTGAGCTAAGTAATCATTAACCTACAGTTCGAGACACATCGTGAGTGATAGTAGGCTATGGCAGGGATGTTGTCCACACCTCTCCCTCAACATCTATGGTAGTTGTGCATGACCCCTCTACTCCACATGTGAGTATGGTCAACAAACTATCGTCAGCCTGCATCATCAATGAATCATGCCAAAAATATATCCATAATCATATCATCTAATCAGATGAACTAATATCACATATAAAACAATCAAACCCAATAGTTCACTCCCCAACTCAATCCAGAGTCCAAGGGGTTCCATCGATACCTCGGCATCCTCAAGGTCCAAAATCCTGCACACTCAGGAAAATCAAGTCAATAGAACCTGTTTATGTCAATGCATCCAAATAACATGTCATCAATTCATAACACCTCATAATCATAAATCAAATTCCCAAAAGTATAATAATATGGATCACTTGCAAGATGGTGTCCTCAAAGAATAAGTTTGCTCAGTGCGTGCAAGAGCGGGATGTTACAAACACTTACAAATAAAATCATATCAATTTAGGAATTTGACACAACTTTGGATAAAGACATTATTTTCTACGTACATTTATTTATATTTTTGTTGTTCTCTATAGATTAGGAGATCAGGGTTGGAATTTTAAATTTGGCTAAAATACATTATTTGTTATCTTCATTTATTCATATTTTTGTTGTTCTCTATATATCACAGTTAGGAATTTCAAATTTATTTATATTTTTGTTGTTCTCTATAGATCAGAGTTGGAATTTCAAATTGGAATAGCAAGTTAAATTTGAGAGTTTCCACAACTTTGATGTCTGTTTTCACACCTTTAACAAAGAATGTTAACGGTTTCCTAATTTATTTTATTGTTTTTGACAACAAATTAATGACAAACAATTTAACTATCAATTCCATCCCTACTACTAGTCCACAATATTAACCATCAAGTCATTGATTTATCCATGAAAATATTACAGAAAAACATTAATGTTGACTAAATATTATCCTCTCTTTCTCTCACATATATATTAACATTATTCAAATTATATTAAGATGCGAATTTAACACAACTTTGGTTAAAATACATTATTTTATATGTGATTTATCTAGTAATGTTTTGTTTGTTTTCTACCTCTATAAAATATTAACCATAAACCTAATAATATCTTTTATATACAAATGAATAAATCTTTTAAATATTTGTAAATCACAACTCAAATTTTTATCTATTTTGATATTACATATTTTGTAGATGTCCATTAAAATAAATTCAGTTGATATATATTGTTGTGTTTGATGTTTTTAATGGTAAAGATTGACAATTAATTAAATCAATAACATTTACAAAAATCTACCTAGACCGGATGCTCGTAGCTCCAAGACTCACCCATCCACAGCTCTAATGTCCACTCGACCGCTCATCTACTCCTGCAGCGATGACGTGAAACACTATCACCATGACTATGCTATCACAACTCCATTATCATATATCCACCTGACCATCCGACCACGCTATCGCCAACACAACCGTGCTATCTCCAACGCAACAACTATCCGATCGATCAACTGCACTATTTCCAACACAACAACTATCGTCAACATAGTGCTATCACCAACACAACAACTATCTCCAACACTATCAACTAGCATCAACACTATCAACTAACCACAACTGCGCTATCTCCAAAACTATCAAATAACCAAAAAATTAGAAAAACCATAACAGTCGCGATGTGCGGGTAATATATAAACCTCTTTTTTGTCGAAGGGACCTTTCGGCCAATACATTCTTTCGGCTGAAAAGTTCTTTTGACCGAAAAGTGCTTTTGATCAAAAGAAGTTTTCGACCGAAATATGTTTTGACTAAAAGGATTTTATAGGATAAAAAAAATATGTACAGCTAAAATTGTACACAAAAATCTAGAGCATCGTCATAGTATCGTTTGATTTTACGTGCAATGGTTCGACCGAAACATATTTCGGCTGAAAAGATAGAGCTTTTGGTCGAAAAAAATATTAGTTCAGCTGAAAAAATGTCTTTCATAATTTTGGAGATCTGATTCTCACAAAAGTGTTTCCCACTTTCATGAATTTACCCGTATCCTATTCTATTTCAGATTTAGTTTCGATCTCTGACCGTGGTATCTCAAAACAAGCTGAGACTTCAGTAATGTCTATTTGGCAGGGCTTCGTATCTCATGTCAGTATGTCGTCATGACCCCTTCCCTCTTTAAATTGCTTTTTTTAGTCATTATCTTTTTTGTTTAATAACAATACTGGGTTCTTGAAGAATATCTCCTTTTCATGGAACAATCACGCACCACACCCTACAATCCCTCTAGTCCCCCTCTAAACACTTGTTCCCTGGACACTAGCCTTTGCCCTTCCTCCCTCTATCTCTTTATCCCATACCATGAAACCTAAAACGATTCAAAGGAAGATGTGGTGGCCTATCAATTGAGAAATAGATCCATCATGATCCCTAGAGATGTGAGCCATAAGTTGAAGGGTTTGGGGTTAAATCCACCTCCTCCTTTGGGTGGAAAGGGTAGGGGTTAAGATCTTACCTAGTCAAAGAACAATCCTAGGCTACCAAGGATATGGCAGTAGGAAGAAAATTATCCATTTTGGGGGTTATTAGAGAAGAGAAAACCCCATATGGGGTTTTAAAATGAAATTTCTCTCCTTAAACTGTACAGGTGTGGCGAGCTCCTCTAAGAAAATCGTTCTCCATAGGATGGTGTAGTTGACCCAGCCATACATTATCCTCCTTTATAAAACTTTCAAAAAATCATCCTTGGTCATCGCCCTTCTGGAGGGCATTCTCAAGAAATGGAATTTCTTCGGAGTATATGAAAAAGGTCGATCAAGGGGACTTGCAGTGGGATGTGACACTAAAACTGTCAAGATTTTAAATTCCTAGGGGTTTGATTCATGCATTGGAATAAATATTATACAAGAGGATTTGGGTA
This sequence comes from Picea mariana, assembly GCA_032191745.1. Lineage (NCBI taxonomy): Eukaryota > Viridiplantae > Streptophyta > Pinopsida > Pinales > Pinaceae > Picea > Picea mariana. The sequence continues at coordinate 22,814 of JASDQU010103177.1, read as the reverse complement.
GATTATGCATGGTATTGAATGTATGTGGGCCTACGTAGGATCTTATACTAAGAGGTGACCTAAACTAATCATTAGGAATGTCAGAATCTTGGGGACAAAGGGCACATCTAGATTCCATCTCAATTTTTTTCAACCATATTATGGGAGAAAAGGGATTGATGGACATATCTCCCACAAGGGATTTTCCATCCTGGACAAATAGATAGCCAAAATATTAGATCATTTTGTAATATTAGAAAAAATATTGGAAAATCCCCTTCTTTTTAAACAATGGATTGGATTTGGAGGGGAGTCGGACCATGACCCAATATTTATGGAGATTGCAGGAAGAATAAAGAAACCATATAGCCCTTTAAAATTTAACTCAGAATGGATAAAGGAAGAGGAATTTATTTCTCTATTTAAGGAGAATTGGACCCCCATTGACTAGAATGACAGGGTTGCTATCCAATTTTCCAAAAATCTAAAAAATCTAAAAAAGCCTACAATCGAATGGGATAATGGTAAGATAAAAAAGGATGAACATGAACTAATGAATGAATAAGAAGTCCTACAATCCATATGTTATTTAGAGGGAGGAGGATATGCTTCCCCCGAATCAAATAAGGCTCTTTTGGCACTGGAAAAAAAACAAAATACAGCTCTTGGAAGCAAAAGAAAAAGAGTGGAGATTAAAAATAAGAGCCTTGTAGTTACAAAGTGGGGATGGGAATACAAATTTTTTCAGGCCTATGAAAAAGGGAGGAAAATGGAGAATACTATTTAGAGTCTAAATGACCCTGCTAAGGGTATGGCTCATTTAGGGACTAGGAATTTCCATTATTTTTTCAGGGTAGATGGAAGAGTTTCAATAGATTCCATAGTGCGCCTGGCCCTTTTTTCTTGAGGTTTGTGGAGGAAGAGGATAATAGGACACTCATGGATGAGGTAATTGAAGATGAACTCATAGAAGTCCTCCATAGTTTCCAAAAAGACAAGAGCCCTGGCCCAGATGGTTGGACCATAGACTTCTTTGTAGGGCTATATGATACTATTGGAAATGAAATCATCAAAGTGGTGGAGGAATCATGTATAAATGGCCATATTCATGCACCACTAAATGTCATTTTTATATCCCCCATTCCTAGAAATGATGAACCATGGACGCTTGAGGATTTCAAGCCTATCTTATTGTGCAATAACAACTACAAAGTGGCATCCAAAGTTATCAGCAAGAGAATTAAGGAAATTCTTTTGAAATTTGTATCACATGAGCAATTCAAATTCCTAGAAGGTAGATAGATCTATGAAGCAATAGGAGTGGATCAAGAGGCCTTACATAGTATAAAATATCAGAAATTAAAATGGGAATTGATCAAGATCAACTTATCAAGAGCCAATGACAAAGTTAGTTGGATGTACATAAGGATTTTTCTAACACATTTGGGTTTCAAGCTTCCTTTCATCAATTGGATCATGAGATGCTTATCACTAGTCTCATTTGCAGTGCTCATTAACGGGGAAACCTCTTCTTTCTTTCCCGATGAATGAGGGTTAATACAAGGATGTTCTCTATCCCATTTACTTTTCCTATTGGTAGTGGAGGGCTTCAGTAGGGCCATTGGTGAAGAAAAAATTAGAGGGTAATTTCAAGGAATATCCATCTCCTCGACTCTAAGGATAACTCACCTCCACTTTCTGGATGATTTCCTAATTTTCTATAGTCGAAGGAGGGGAGATAAGGAAAATTTGATCACAATTTTAGACCTATTTGGAAGGGAAACAAGGATGCAAACCAATGCACAAAAATCCACTCTTTCAGCCCATCTTATGAATGAAGAGGAGTATAACTATTATAAGGATATCTTCCCTTTTGATCAACTACCTTTCGATGAAGGTATAAAGTACTTGGGTTTTCATCTAAAACCAAACAACTATAAGAAGGAAGATTGGTGCTGGCTAATTACAAAATTGGAAAAGGGATTAAAGGCTTGGAGTTTTATATGGTTTTCTAGAGTGGGAATATTGATACTGATTAAATCATTCCTGGAAGAAATCTTGGCATATTGGATGTCGTTAGCTTGGATTCCCAAAGTTATAATGGGAAAAGTAAGATGTACTTGTTTCAGATTTTTATGGGTTGGCACAAAAGACCACTTTGTTTTGCCTTGGGTAAAATGGAAAACCTTGGCTTCCCCAAAATTATTGGGAGGATGGGCCCTAAAAAATATACATATGTTCTCAAAGGAGCTTGCGGAAAAATCTATTTGGAGACTAATCACTATAGATAGTCTTTGGAAAAAAGTAGTCACCCAAAAATATATTATCCCTGACTCGGTAGAAGAATGGATCTAAATAACTACAAAGGATACATCAAATTGATCAATCATCTAGAAATACATTATAAAATATTTTAAAGTGGTAGGGGAGGGTCTGGATTGGCATGCTGTTAAGGGAACTATAGTCAGATTAGGCACTGACCCCTGGCCGGGCAGTGGTAGAAACCACATTCTGCCCCAAGAATTGATTGAACAATTGCATTAGAAGGGACACTTTTACCTTAATTAGATTGCAAACAAAACTAGAACCATAGTTTGGGGTCAAGACTGGAAGGATGCCGAAAAAATTGGACTGGGAGGGCTTTTTCATGAATCTAGACTAATTATATAAGAGCTCTCAAACTAGGACATATCAGAATCACACAGAGGGAGGACAAATTAGAATGAAAACACAATACCCATGGTGTTTACACTCCAAAAGAAGGCTATACACAATTGAACATTAACCTCCTTCAACATGTAACATCCTTCTCTTGCGTGCACTGAGCGAACTTATACTTTGAGAACACTTGTGTGAAAGTAATCCAGGTTATTGTAGTATTGGTCCTTTTGATTATGATTATGAGGTATTGTGGATTTGATGATATGTTATTTTGTTGTATTTACATAGACAGGTGCTATTGACTGGGTTATCCTGAGTGTGTAGGACTTTGGACATTGAGGATGTAGAGGCATCGATGAAACCCCTTGGACTCCAAATCGAGTTAGGGAGTGGACTATTGGGTTTAGATGTTGTTGATGTGACATGTGTACATATGATTAGATGTTATGATGATTGATTATTATTGATGACATGATTCTTTGATGATGCAAGATGACGATAGCTTGCCAACCAAAATCACATATGGAGTAGAGGGGCCACGCATGACAACCAGAAACATTGAGGGAGAGGTGTGGCAACATCCCTGCCACATCCTACTAGCACTCACGTCGTGGCTCGAACTGTAGGTTAACAATTAACTAGTTTGAGAAGACCCACAATGTAGTGAGGGAAGATTGTGACCGTCGCTCACGATGATTCTAAAGGGTGCACAATAAGGCAGGGGACTTATTCCTTAGAGGCYCTTGGTCTCCCACAAGATCACCTGGCGGAGTATTGACTCGAGGGGTTTGACGTCTACCAAATTCAGTCAAGAGGTGAGTGACACCCTTGGAACATGTAGTGTGTCTTGAAGGGCACRTCACGCAAAGAAAACATAAAGAGGTGAGTGTCACCCTTGGAACACGTAGTGCGTCTTGAAGGGCACGTAGTGATTTTAACTAGAGAGTGAATAAACCTAGTGCCTAGAAAACTATGCCTCCTTAGGACCTAGTCGGCCTTAAAATGAATGATATGATAAGTAAAGTTTAAAAACAATTTTTTTCCCTTAAAAATGTCGTCCGACCTAATGAATTTAAAACCTAGGTCTAAGCAAAACCTCTGAACAAAAATAATTAGACATATAACAAGAAGGGGGTAAATAAATTCAAACTTTATTTATTAAAGTAAAAAAAAATTTATATTGGAGGATTAAATTTTTAAAAAAGAGGGGTAATGGTTGTTTTATCTTCATTTGCTAACTTAATTTTTAATTAAAAAGGAAAAAGGGTAATGGTTGTTTTTATCTACATTTGCTAATTTAATTTTTAATTAAAAATGAAAAAGGCTAAATGGTTGTTTTATCTACACTTGCTAATTCGATTTTTAGTTAAACATGAAAAAGGGGGAAACTTAAAAGAAATAGGAAACTTAAAAAAAAAGGGAAACTTAAAGAAAAGGGGAAATGTAAAGAAAAAGTTGAATGTCTAACTTTGTAAGGAATCTTGCCTTTGAAACTTTCTATTTATGAACTCATCTAGAATTTAAGAATTGTAAGGGAAATTTGAGACACCGATGAGTGTTTTTAGGAATGATCTTAGGTGGATGAGGGAAATAAGAATATTTAATTAATTAATAAAATTGATTTTCTGGTGCAACTAGGGGATTGGGCGACATGTGTATGGGGGAGGTTTTTTCTAATTAATTCAATGAAAAATGAATTTAATGATAATTTGGGAAACCAATTACTTGAAAACTCTATAAAAAGGATCAAGGAGGAGTATGGATCTCATCTTTTTGCATAACGTTACACTGCTGAAATTTTATCATGACTGAACTTTTTTTTGTGGGAGTTGGGATACCCAGCTTGTGTAACGAGTAGTAGCTCAACCTTGCGAGGTGAGATCGGTGATATCATTCTCTGGTATTGTGTGTGGCCCCTTTGTGGCTCGGGGGGCTCGGGAGGAAGAAGAGTACCCCTAGAGTTGGCTCGTAGGTACCGATGAGGTCACATCAGTTGGAAAGTGGGAGCTGGATGGAGCGCACGCAGGACAATGACTTTAGAGCATTCAAAATTGGCTAAGGTACGACTATTAAAGTTGTTACTTGCAATGAATTTAATTTACACATGTTTATTTTTCTGTACTCGGTAGAATATTTCATTGCCATGAGTTTTCTTGCACATGCATTCCTATGGTAATTGTAATCCCCTTGTCGCTTGATCTATTCAGTAAAAACCCTTGCTATCCACTGTATCTTTGATTTATTAGTTACCGTCTCTTTGCGTGTGGCCAGAATGAGCCCCAGACTCAAACCTTGCGTACATTCTTGTATCTCTTGCCTGTGTTTTCTTTATTCCTTGATTGCGCTTTTATTTTATTATTTTCTTCTCCATGGAGAAGTTCTAGATGCAATTTTTTTTTATCCTCTTTTCTGTGATCCTTTAAGTTATTAGTCTGTGCCTGAGCAGTCAGCCAGGAGCCGAATCGACGGTCGTCACTCCGGTGTTTAAAGACTTAGATTCAAATTCCCTACTTTCATGTGCATGGATAATAATTGTAGGATCATTCTCTGCCCAACAAGGAATTCTCTCCTGGGCGTTTATTCTGTGTAATAGTTGTGTTTTTATGACAGTGTAATTGTTGTGTTTGTAATTATTGTGTTGTATGACTGTGTATATGGAATTTCATTCTTCGACATATCTGTGTTTTTTTTTTCTGGCCAAATCGTCCCCAGAACCTCTGTGTAAATGGAAAACGACCCTCTGCATCTCTATGTTTTCCTTGGCAAACACTCCTCAAATCCCTGCTCCTTTTCATTTCCGGATGTGCGCTGTTATTTGTTGGAGTGATGCTCTTGGGTGGTTATGGGTTCGCTGTGTTGGTTTCGTTTGGATTGGGGGCCAAATCCCATAGCCATAGTTACCAGCGTTGGAACAAAAGGTTTCAGTCTCGTAACCTTTAGTTGCAATGAAGACCTTGCGGGTGGAAAAAGGAAACGATCACAGCTTGAATCCATCTCGTAAATTTGATTGCCCAGGCGCGAGTTGATTGGATGTTTTGATTGCCCAGACACAAGTTGATTGTCTCAGTAAATTTTCACTGCCCTGTCTACTATCCTCCTAGAGCGAACCTCTTATATCGTGGGTTGATATTGAGGGGATTGGTATCCCAGGAGATTTCCTCCTTCCTTTTACGTTGAGTTATTTTCTTTAAATTTTTCCACTTGCTACCTTATTTTATGTGATTAATGCAAAAATCGCTCCTCCCTTACAGTGGAAACCTTAGCTCGCTAATGGTTAATCTTTTCCAGTCGAGTGGTTGATATTCAATACCGTGCAATGTCGCGAAGGTTTTATCTCCCTCCCTAAACCAGTTGATTGAAAACCGATTAAAATTTAAACCCTGTTGCAATGTCAGTTTCCAGAATTATATTTTAGGTTCCTTGTAGTTAAGGTTCTATTGCAGAGTATGACAATTAGATTATGACTCAGTCATGATCATTTTTAAATTATATTTCCAGTAGCTCTAATTCGGGTTTGACCCTTTTATAATAAAATTTGCCTTCATTTACTACTCGGTTACTTTAGTCAGTCAAGGTATGCCTATGATGAAACTTATGTTAAATTATAAATTGAAATTCGACTTGTTGCGTTGAGAAGTGACTTAAACTACTTGTGGTTTAAGTGTGAAATTTATTTTATCTTTGACACCAGAGTTAAAATTAAATTAGACATTAAGGGGATAAACTTATATTCAGATAGTATAAGGGGACAATTTAATTAGCGCTCATGAACATTATTGAGTTAATGATTAAATGGTTATTGCAGAATGTGGTTTTGTCGCTCAATGTATTTACTTGATTAAAAGATGTATTGTGCTTGTTTACAGTGATGTGTAAAGTATATAAAGATGTATGTTGTAATGTGTATATGATGCAGAACAAATTGTAGCTTTGGTAAAATTCATCAGGATATAAGGATTATAGAGATTGTAAGGTCCTTAAGGATTATAAGGATTATAATGATACATAACAGATTGTAGTTTTGATTAATCCCTCTTGTACCTTAGATATTGTAGGTTTATAATGATTATAGTTGGGTTTTGTTTATAATGATGTTTGCGACGGTTAAGGGAGACTCCTTGATTGATAAGGATGGAAGTGCCCTTGACTTGATGGTTTAGATAGTGTTTATGTTTACGCCTCAGTTTACCTTTGCATTGTCACAATGTGGCCATAGGATCCCTGGGGATTGGATCCTTGTGCTCATGGATCGAAAGGTGAATTTGTTAAACAGATCATGTGTTTACGTATGTATTAATTGGTGACTGATTTAATCACGTGCCTTGGAAATTGGGTTAATGATTAAATTCTTAAGTGTTTAGCCTTTCTTGTGCGTAGAGGAATTATAATGTAAATGATAGTTATAGATTTTAGACTTCATAAGCCTTGGATTTTGCTATGATTAATAGTTAGATTTTGCATGCATTGAATGCTGATGAGGCATGAATAATTAGGTGATTAATTTTAAATGCACGCCTTGAATGATGTATGCTATAATGTTTAGATTTTACTTTTCTTATCTAGAATGAAAATTTAAGGTATTGTTTGATCTTTGAGATATTTCTTCTTGCGCGAAATGAAAGGTCATTGTAATGAATGGTTGATGGTTATTTACTTCTTGCACCCATTATTTTTTTAATGTTTTATGTCATTGGTTTGGCATAACGGAGGGGACGTTACACAACAAGATCCCTCTTGGTGGTGGAAAGGGGTCTGGAAAGTAAAATTCCCATTAAAATATTGTATCTTCATGTGGTGCCTGATAAAAAACAAAAGACCAGTTTGGGACAGGATGAAGCTCAAAAATATGGAAGTTCTAGGCTGGTGTATATTATGTAAGGTTGATGAGGAAAAAATTCCACATTTATTCTTACAATGCCCCTTTTTCAAACAAATTTGTTCTGAAATATCACAAAGCACTAGGGAAATCCTATGTTTGGAAAGGTCAAAATATTGAAGAGGAATGGAGAAACTCGGTCTCAAATCCATCAAACAATAGTATTAAATCCCTCCCTTTGCTTGTAAATTGGGGAGTATGGTTGGCTATAAATGCCTCTATTTTCAAGGATCACTCTTCCATCCTAGAACTCGTAGCCACTCAAGGTCTAATCATCCTCTCACATTTCCCTCAAGGGAAAGACTAAAACCCGGTCTGACTGGTAGTAGAAGAATTTGTGTATCATTCCAGACCATTGGCCTATTTTGATGGGGCCTCCCAAAATGATGACCACTCTTATGGAGGAGGGGTTGTTCTTCATATCTTTGACTCTCACTCTTTCAACCTTAAAATGGGTCTTGGTCTAGGGAAAAATAACTGTGCATAATTGATGGCACTCAAACTTTTATTAATCTTTGCAGGGAAAAAGGAATAAGATCCCTTCAGATTTTTGGGGATTCTATGGTGGCTGTTTGCACTCTATTTGTCACTTGATGAGAAAATTGAGAGTACTCACATGCCCAGTTGGGCTCTGCTAGGCATGACAGCTGTAAAAGGAAAGGTTAGAAAAAGAAACTACAAAGTTATAAACAAGAATTAAACAAAAACCAAATGAAACTATGAGCATATAAAGGAAATGAAAAATAAATACAAATGGACCTATATCACCAATGTATAAGTTGATCTTATTGATGAAATCCAAAGACACAATGGAGAAAGAGGACTTGGGTCCCTTCCCTCTCCAATGGAAGGCTCTTGAGGCCCTCAACTGATTGCTCTCCTTACAATGAAAGATGAAGAATGTGGGTGAAAGAACTCCAAGCTTATCCACTCTAGTGAGAGGTGGAAAGCCCTATGAAATGGTGTTGATTATGTCTATTGCGAAAGAATGAGTCCCTAGCAGTCTTAGCAGCATAACAATGCATATAATTCCTTGAGAAAGTGATGGTTATTCATGGCTTTTTATAGCCTAGCATTGGGTTATTATGTGGCCTCTTTGGAATGTGAAAAGGGGCTCTTTAGGGCACAATTAGGTCTTTGACCAGCCCACCACGCAGATTAGGCTCGGATTTAGTGTCAAATCGACTTGGGAGCCGATCCATTAGTGGTTGGGAGGCCGACCAATTTCAATAAATGCACCGTTTAGCAGGCGCGTGGGTTTTTCTCCCAACAGTCGTGCATCGTGTGCTGAAGCGTGCATTGTACATTGTTGTTACGTGCATATGTTCTCACACCCGGGTTCTGTAAAGCGCCTTTCAAATTTTTGGTCATTTTGTATATTTTTTGACCCTTTTGCAATGTTGTGTAATTAATCCTGTGCCATGAATGACTCCATTCCTGTTTTGACGATGCGGAGTTCTTGTCGCCCTGTGCGGACGAAATTTTAGTGATAATAGATGCCCCCTGATGGATGAGGTTAATAGCAAAACGTATAGCCGAAATCCTTCAATGTTTCTTTCACTGAGAATGGTGTTGTAAGGGAGAGAAAGAGTGGGACCGTGTAGAGAAATCCGTTGGAGAAGAAAGGAACCTGTAGATCCCGACCTTCCACAAGGTGTGTAACAATATACAACTGTGTACAAATGAGGCGGGCATGCCCCATGCTCGTATGATGTAACTCTAAAAAAAGATGACGGAAATGTTGGTGTAGACAACTGCAGCGCCCTCGGGGGCAGAATGATAAAGGAAGAAGACAATTATGCAAAGGAACATACTCTGAACAAGAGGCAATGATTGTAGTAACAAGCAGTGATGATGAGGCGGGCAGTGATGGCCCTGCCAAGTTCAGAGGTATTCGGCAAATGATAATAATAACTGCAATAGTCGCAAAGTAAGACCCACCGCAACATGAGAAAGTGTTGGCGTTGAATGTTATGGGGGTCAACGACATCAAGGAGAAATGGTGTTTCCTCCTGTGCCATCCGAGATCTCTCATTGAATGGAAAATGAGAATCAAGATATTGTCGCCCTTCTGGAAAATTGTGCTGTTGTCGACAAAAGGGGGACGCGACTCCCAGAAGCAAAGGGCTTCGCGGAATCTACTGAGGTGAAGAAGTGGTAGAGGTACATGGACGAAGTCAAGAAGTGGGAAGACTCAAGACTACCCTTGGTTGGAGGATATATGAAATAAACAATGGCCGCAACCATGTGACAAGGTCGAGTGTCAGGGGGATGCCAAGACCGAGGATGAGTTGTGCCAGAGGTGGGACAAGGTGAACAAATTGAGAGGGTAGAGGTAAGTGACCTATGGAGTACTCTGAAGATATGGACGATGTCGGCGAGGGTAGATGATAAGTAAGGCTCCAACCAAGGGTGACATGGGTTGCGTGTGGCCAAAAGAGACAGCAAGTCACCAATGGTGACGACAAAATAAACTGGAATGACTGGAAATAAAGGCGTTTGTACAATAAATAATGAATAATTTTGGAAAAATGTACAAATACAGAAACGGGTGCCCCAGTGTGAAATGAGTGCCCCAGGGAGGGCAGAAACTTCTTGGAAAACTGATGAAGGGTGGGGGCCCCATTGGCGAGTTTCTGTATGAGGTAGGTGAAACGAATATAAGTTCGCAGATGGGCAAACTGATGGTGGATGAAATGGAGGGTTCATGATCCTACGGATGTGCAGGTAAATAGAACTGAAGCATAAAGCAATGATCTGGGAGTCCATGTGGGAAAGCTAGCAAAATGAGGAGAAGGAGTATGTGGTTGATCTGCAACATGATGAAAGACTATTGGGACTCCCATCCCTAAAGGGTAATGAAGAACAACATGAGTGTCATAAGTGCCAAAAGGTGCTATGAATGAGACAACTCATGTGGGTAAGAAAGCTACCAGGTACCAGTACCGTAGATGTAAAAATAGAGGTGTGAGTACTGCAGAGCCGGAAATGGGTATATTAAAGGCTGAAATCAGAGGGTCTGACTGGGAATGTAAATGCAATACAGCGGGAGAGACTACATGCCAGTGCTGAGTATATACCTGAAGGAATGATGTGGAGAGAGTAGGATCAAGTACCTGCACAGAGAACAACCAAATACCCAAAGTGAACAATATCTGAAGAGAATAACAAATAAGAATCATGTATTAGATAAATGTGACAATGCGCATGCGTACCTGGCCATGATATGAAAAAAGGGCGCCCAGGGACATCCATGATGTAGGCGGTGGGATGATGATCCCGTGGCTGAAGACGGTTTGAAAAACGGACACCGTGGGCTCCCGAAATATTGAGTGGAAGTTTGGCAAATGCCCTATATATAGCTGTAGGGCCCACATTGCCACCTCATTTGTACCTGCTGCTACAGTGAGTTTCCGAGAAGATCTAGAGGAGATTTAGTGATTCTGGGAGCATGAGGTATCCGATCGACGACGTGCGAGTTTCAGGTTAGTGGTCTGATCGTCCTGCATAGAAATAGGTTTCCAATTTTTGGGCAGGGTAGGTATGGGGGGTCATACAGGGGTTTTGGGGGGTTTTTTTGATAGGGTGTGGGTCCACATGCGCGGGCGACTCAGTGGAAGGCGTGCATGCATGTGCGCCTACCCACTGAATAAGCATGCCTTTGTGCACATGGTTAGGAATTGAAGGCGCGCCCGAGGGGCACGCCTGTGGGGTAGACAGGCGCGCATGAGTGTGCGCCTGTGGGGTGAACAGGCGTGCTCCAGAGCACGCCTGTGGGTTTGACAGGTGCACCCTAGCACGCGCCTGTATCGTGAACAGGCGCGCGCACGAGCGCGCCTATGGGAAAAAAAGGCGCGCATACGTGCGCGCCTGTATAGTGAATAGGTGCGCATGTGTGCGTGCCTGTGGGTGGTAAAAACCACGCTTTTGAGGCAAGGTTTTAGGTTAAAAAAATGAGTCTTTTTGATGTATTAGATGGTTGCATAAGCTAACATAGGACTCTGGGCTATGTGCAGGTAGCGAGCAGTGATCATGGATGTGCGGTGGCATGAGCGAGACTGGTCACAGCTACGAGATGCTGTGGCCAATGCACCACCGACAGTTTGAGTGGCAGTTCGAGCGGCTTTAGCAACCAGTGGGTTGCTAAAGTTCTTTGAGTGCCCGTTGATACGAGCATAGGAGTATTTACTCCAGTTTCTGATCGAGATGTGGAGCCCAGATCAGCACTGCTTCCTCGTGTGAGGAGAGCAGATCCCCTTCACTGCGGTGGAGGACATATACTTCTTGACTGAACTCCCCTTCCAGGGAACACCGTTGCCGGCAGATCCTGTGATGCCGAGGGATACACACCTGGCTGACGTCACCGAGCGATACTGCTCAGGCGAGCACTATATGACTGGGACGACAATGAGCATCAGTGGGATAGATGTCCTGCTGCATCGTTGCATAACAGCGATGATAGTTCAGGTGTATGGGTCCCAAGCGACCCACCGGATTAGTGGTGGTGAGTTGATTTTGATGGAGAGGGTGGTGGTGGGCCGTGAGCGGTTCTCCTGGGGTTTGACCCTGCATGTGCAGATGATCGCGTAGCTGGACTGGTGTCGGTCGACAAGCACCGGGGAGTTTGCATTTGGCTCCATCCTGGTAGCCTATTTCTTGTAGAGGGTGCCGATGCTGTGCCCGAGGGTGCTACTAGAGGCACCAGGGGTACGAGAGCCGTGCTTGAGGCGGTGGTCTCAGATTTTGGTTCGCCATGGTGGTGGCGAAGGCGGGCACTACTTTACTGCGCAGGCGGCGCAGATATGGCGACAGATGTCGCAAGTTATATTGCAGTTCCCGTATGCTGGGGTGGACTTCCGGGGGGACTCGGACATGGTATTGCCTCTTGGGGAGGTATTCGACCATCGAGGTATGTTGTGTTTTGCATGTTTTGATTTATGCTATGAATTTGATATACTAGTTCATATTTATGATGTACAGACACTGATACGATCGGTTGTTGCTTGTTTTTGTGCATGTGCAGATTTGGCACCTCGCGGACGCGAGGTGGAGTGGGCCACCACCTCCTCCTGAGGGAGGGGCGGCTGGGGGTGTGATAGAGGCACCTTGATTGTATCATGTATTCTGTATACTGTTTTTGATAGGCTGGTGAGCCGATTTTTGTACCGAGATGTGGGACTGGCTTGCGGGCCGATGGATATTTTTTGTATGTAAACATTCGGATGGCCTGAGGGGCCCATATATATCGATGAGTATACATGTTTTTGAGATCCAAATGTGGTTTACATGTGTTTTTTGTGTTGATGATGATGATGTCTATTCTATCTATATGCTGTGACATGATATATGAGATGTTTATGTATGTGTAGCTTGATGTGATATATGCCAATCTAACACCATGTTAGCTATTCCATCTGTTGTTTGATTCAATTCTCTTGGAATATGTGTAAATGTAATGGAATCAAAATGTCGAGATAATAATCTAACCTGCAGGTATTTGCGAAAGAGGCACGGATCGCGTACACGGTACTCATTGTTGAGTTGGAGAACGACTAGTTGTGAGTCGAGGAAGACACTAAGGTGACGAATATGATGACGCTAGGCGTCGGCCAGGAGGCCAATGACAGTAGTATATTTGGCTTGGTTGTTGGTTGTTGGCCCCAAACATATGTCGTTTGAATTCAGTATTTCATGTGATGGGGTGTAGAGAGCCCAAGCAGCCGAAGTGAGATTTTGTGTCCAACGGCTGGCGTCATCGGCATAACCAATGTGGTAAGATAGTGGAGGATTCATCTGTCAATAGCACAAAGGATAGTTTAGTCGTAGGAAAAAAAGATTAAAAACGCTAGAAAAGAAAATAACCTAAAGGAGCAGGACTACATTTAAGCATAAAATTTCTTGAGGTATAACCCATTGACAGGTTCTTTGAGCGAGAGGCCTTCGGGGGAGGCCAGGATGTATGGGCCTTTGTTGAGGCAATGTTGAATGATGTAAGGGCCATGCCAAAGTGATTCGAATTTGCCGTGGCCAAAGGTATCATGGGCGATATCATAGGCTAGGACAAGGTCGCATTCGCGAAATGATCAAAGGTTGACATGGCGATCAAAGGTAGCCTTGGATCGTTTTTTAGCTGCCTCGTTGTTCTGTAATGAGGATCGACGATCTTCATCCAGAGACTCCAATTTCAGCAAGCACTGCACCATTGGAGCAGTGTCAGGTAAGAGCTCAATTGCGGTGCGAAGGGTGGGAATTTCACACTCGATGGGAAGAGTTTCCTCGACCCCATGGACTAAATGAAATGGTGTGAAACCCATAGCGGTCTTGACTGCCGTTCGATAAGCCCATAGCGTGGAAAATAACATATGATGCCAATTGGTTTTATGTTTATTAACCGTGCATTGTAACATGGTCTTGAGGACTTTGTTCACTGCTTCGACCTGTCCGTTTGACTGAGGGTAATATGGTGAGGAAAACTCGTGAGAGAAGTCTAACCGAGATGAGAGTTCGACGAAGACCTCATTCTCGAAGTGTTTCCCATGATCGGAAACGAGTTGGAGTTGTACGCCAAAACGTGATATGACGTGGTTAAAGAAAAAACGCGCTGCTGTGTCAGCGGTGTTGTTGAAAGTGGGCATAGCTTTGGCCCATTTGGTGAAGTAATCGACAACGACCACAATGTATTTGTGACCATTGTTGGAGGGGGGATTACAAGTCATAAAGTCAATGCCCCATTTACAAAAGGGGCTTGCAGTAATGATGGGGTGAAGAAGAGCGGGGGGAGCGCGGGCTTTGTTGGCATAGAGCTGACATTGCTCACATCGTTTCACGGCATGAATGCAATCGTGGAACAAGGTAG
>JASDQU010103176.1:164937-175488 GCA_032191745.1 Picea mariana | reverse complement strand
GCATGGGTAGGCCTCCAAAGGCCACATGTCAAGCATCTAAACACTCTCATCATGGTGGATACCCTATTCTCTTCAAAACATCCATATGTCAAATGAGTGGCACCTCACCACCATTCCCTAGCCCCCAAGCATGACATCAAGTTCAAAAATAGGATGTTTTTTCCCTCCTAGGAAAATCGTTTGGAAAGTGAGGGTTGGGATATGTCCTCCAAGTAATCATCAAGGCCTTCCCCGTTTGATATTTCTCATCCTGCATGCAGGCCCTTGTCATCCAACCTGCCAGCTTGTATCCCCATGGAAGCCCAAGATAGGATTTTTCTCCCAAATTTGTCCACTAACTAGGTCCTGCAAAGGCAAATGAGAACACCCTCCAATGACCTCAATTCATACAATCATGATAGGTGAATCCAATCATTAAATAATCCATATAATCATGTGCATCAAAGATCACTATATCAAACAATTAATTTCTCAAAGACACTATGCGACTTGTCAAACTTGAATATGGGAGGGTTGACGAGGTGTCTTATTAGGTAGATCTTGCCCTAGGTCAAGGAGAGTTTCCAAGAGATCCCTCTATAAAGAATGTAAAGTGTATGAAGTGGTTGGGTTCAAGAATCAATGGGTATAGGGCTGATGACATACAAGGGGTCATAGTGTCCCATTCACAGGTGCCTTTGTAGAGGGTGTGTGGTACCTTCATCCGCAATGCATTTTTTCCAAGCCCATCAATTTTCTTTTATCTTTATTTCTTTGTATTTTGTTTCAATATAGCATAAGGAGAGATTAAAGGTCACTTCCCTCGCAAGGTGACTAGATGATGGCAATGTCACCCACAAACACCTAGTGGAAATCAGAAGGTTGGCTCGTGATGAGACCCCCTTTCTCTCTACCATGCAACTGAGACTCATTACCCTGGTTTGGTGACCAAATAATGGAAATGTCATACCACTAGATACTCGTGGATGTGATAGGCTGGATCGTGATGAGACGTCCTATCCTTCAACTAACCTTTTAAGAATTCTTTATTATATTGTGGGTCCCCTTTACTCAAAGATAAGTGTCTCGTTTCTTTCTTGGGTGATCCTTGGGAGAATCATCTGGAAGGTTTATATAAGTTTTTTATCTTTTACCCAACATCAAACCCTATGGGCCTTCATCCCCTTATTTCCATAGAATGAGGGATAACCCCTTCTTGGGTCAATACAACCTAGAATCCCAAGGGATAAGTAAATGGAGGGGAACAATGATGGAAATTTGTAAGTATGGTGGCGAATGGTACGATGGATCATTAAGGGAGTTCCTAGTAGAAAAACCATCCCTAATGAAAACCACTTACTAGGGCACAATGTCAACCACCAGGGTGAAGCAAGGCAAAAGGCATAATTTCCAAGCATATATCATGAAATCTAGAGCAATATAAGATACAACATACTCAATTGGATTGAACATTGAAATGATGCTCACCATAATACTGACTTGTACCTCATAGAGCAAGGCCCAATTCCTTCCAGAAGCCAACTGATGTGGTGGATTCCATCTGGAACTCTGCAACCATATGTGGTGGTGAGAGGGGTCTCCAACTATGGAAAAGGGTACTTTTGGTCACGTATTCTCTCGACACTCCATATCTTCAACCTGAGGGCCTCAAGACATGACCTCTTAGTTATACACAAATGGGGATAACATCTAGTGACTACTTGGGGACAGGTTATCATTGTAGAGTGCATGAGAACCAGAACATCTTCTGCTAGACCTGTGCCTCCAAGGAAACGTTAAATTTTCAAGTGCAGAATGGCCTATTCATCCTTTTTCTCATATGATCATAATCAAAACCAACTAAGATAGACAAATAAAATTTTGACATTTTTTCAAAATTTTCTAAGCTAAGCATGAAATCAATATGCAAGTAGATAAAAATGAAAATGAAGTGCATCTAAACTAATATGAGCAAACAAGATTCAAATTTAGGGAATCAAAATGACTTACCTACTTACTTGGGGCCTTGGGGCATTAAAGATCATGTGTTGGATGATGTTATGTGAATTCATACAACCAGTGCAACCATGTGATCATATCATCAAAGTATCTCCCCATGTTCTTAATGATATAATAAAACAAAGATAATTCAAGCACATAATAATAATGAGTATGAACACACATATAATCTATCATGAAATAAAACTCATGAAAATGGGTGGGAGGGAGGAAATCTTACTCGAAAGAGAAACCATTAGCCCAATCATCTTAGCTGAAAGTGTAGCCACAAGACTGATCAATCCATCTCTGAAGGGGGATACTATACATAGACAATGACTCATCTTCATATTCACTTAGAATATCACTACTCCCTGAAGGATGAAAAAGGAAAAGAGATCCAAAGAAAACCATGTGATTTCCCAAACAAGAGGAAATGATGTAAGGCACAAACTTAGAGAAAAAATCCTCTGTCGAACTCAAGAAATGTCTCTTCATTGTCTATAAATCCTTGCTCAAAGTCACAACATGAAAGTAATTTTATTTGGTAGTATGGACCTCGTATTTATTTCGGCGGGCTATGACATGGTGTCTATCAAAATTTGAGTATGGTGGTTGAAAATCATCTTGAAAATGCTGCATTGGGGCATCCTCGAATGGATGGAACAAATATGTAACCATATCATTAGGTTGGCACTTATGTGGATCATTTGAATGTAAAAATAAATCCTCTGGAGAAATTCCTTCTGTATCCTTTATCCAAGATGTTCCTTCAATGTCGTAGATAGGATCTCCATAAAAAATGAAACAACCCAAATCCCATCTGCATCTCCCAATCTGTATGAAATCATCAATGTGATCATCAACTGTATCTGGGGGTTGTTCCATGATTTCATCTACATCATAGAAGTTGATTACTTATTCACAAGACTGGATAACTTCATATTCTTTGAAAGGGACAGTGGAGTACAATGTCTCATTGAGGTCTTCTGTAAGAGAAACTTCATTGAGATCCTTTTGTCAGTTTTCTTCATTTCCACAGTCATGGAAAAAAGCATCATCAAAGTTCTCAAAAGGATTATAGCTCATCATGTTATCTTCTTGATGTGCAGGAGGAGTAGAGGTCTAGATGTCTTCATAAAGTGGGAGAGAAAATACTTCATCTTCAGCATACATCTCATCCAGATCTTCATCATCGGGATCTTCTTCAAGATTTTATTCATATATGGTCTCATTATCAATTGAAAAACATTATCGACAAAGAGTGTGTTTGATCTCTTGGAAAGCGTCTTGCAAACTTTGAGTAGATGGCCAATATTTACTGAGAAATTCTTCAATGATCTTTGTAGAAGAAGGGATGTTCTTTGGATCACATGAGTGTGCAAGCCAATCCTTTTTACTTGATTCCACTGAAGACACAAAAATTTTCATCAACACATCTTCATGTAGAGCATCTAAGCTTGATGCATACTTCATATAATTCATGACATGGGTGACTGCTAGAGTTGGATCACCATCAAATTTGGGGCAACTTGATCTCCATTATGTTGGACAATGATTTGGATATCTAGATACATTATGAACATCAAGAGAAGGGTACACATTATGGAATTCCCATGGTAAGTCCCATGAGGCCATGGTTCCATCACTTAGGGTAATACCTCAATGGAGTCACCAAATGAGCTCAAGGCACATCAAGGGATGAAATGCGAAAAAGAGAAATGTGGGTTCTGGGAAGGTGGAGTCGCTAGATGAAATTCAATAAGAGATCATCAAAAAAGAGGGAAAGGGAATGCCCCTTAGGTGGAGTAACCAGGAAATCTAAGGGAAACACTTTGGGATAGATTACCAGAGTGTCATTAGGGTATGAAGAAGATTAAAAATATTACTCAGAAACAACACCAAATTATTATAGCGCAAGTTGTAGGTTGGGAAAATACTGACCCAAAAACAAAAAAAGTGATACAAATTGGGAATGCTACACCCATTGTCACCTCGATATAGGTCCCTCACTTCAAGGGTGACTAGGTATATCTAGGGAGGCGATCCTGGTGACCCTATGGGGAATTAGATGGAGATATAGAGAAATGGAAATGAAGCCCCTAGAGGTCAAGTCTAATTGGAATGAAAGGTGGCAAGAGATTCCTTGTAATTCAAGTGATTTCTTCCCCACAGGGATAGTACATTTTCGGATGATTGTACCTTCCCTAGATACAAGGAAAGACACTTTGCAATGTTATATGTAAGTTGGATCAGAAATTCAACCTTTTTGTCTGTAATTTGAAGCAGTAGATGACAGTTTATATCATCAAATAAAACATCTAAATCAACATACAAAGATCTAAACTACTTAAGTAAATCAACATCAAGATTAGCAATGAATATAGGCTAGAAAATGGCACTTAAGAAGCAAGAGAAGATGGATATTGTAAACATGTATTTTATACAGAAAACTGAAGCCTTATGTCTGTAGAATTCAATGTCATGTAGAATAAAAATCAACCATGTAAAAGTGCCAAAAACTAGTCCAAAAGATGCGCCATAGTTAGTATAGTAAGTGAGCAAAATTTAGGAGCTAGTCTAGGGTTAGTTTAAGAGTTATGGCTAGTAGTTTATATAGGTTTGACTATCCCTAATGGTTGTAGCTTAGCGTTTGTCACAAAAATAAAATTAATGGGAGAGAGGGGATTCCCTAGTAGGGGAAGACTCCTCTCAATGAGGCAAACCAACGTCAAGTAAGAAACTTTTCAAAAGATCAAAAATTGCATTTCCCAAGGCAATTATTTTATATCTCCAATGAAAAAAAGTATGACTAGTGCCTTTACTATTGGGTTAATGGATTCAAATAAAAAAATATCTAGAGAAGCCACCTCCTTGGGGGTGTAATCACTTTTACTTCCTAAGGAAAGTTTCTCTAGCTAGGGTTTAAGATAAGAGGGTGTATGCCCTTATACTTCTATTAGAAAATGCTTGTATAATCAATGAGATGAAGGATAAAATGATGCAAAATGTGGTGGGGGTGTATTTCCTTATACTTCCCACCTAGTTCCTATCATACCAATACTTGACTTGAAAAAATGATAGCGTAATAATAAAATACTATACCAAGATCAAGAGAAATGCCAAGATAATCCACCATAAGAGATAGAAAACATCATTAAAGGCCAGTGCTAGAATTATCCATCAACCATTAATCAATGTAGCCATAAAAAAGTGAAAAGAGAGACAAAAAGAGCCAAGTATAGCGAAAATTTTAGACCAAGTCCTCTCACAATGAGGGAGAGTTATGTTAAAATTAGATCTTATGATCTCTTATTTATACAAATGTCACAAATGTGACTTGTCCACAAATTAATGGGTAAAACACAATATTAGGGGTCAAAAACCCTAATATTTCCCCCTTTACAAACTAATTCATTTTAAAATCACTTTTTCACATAAGAAAACCCTAATTTTAGAAGAGCATCTCCCCTATAGGGGACGTTTTGCCACTTTGAAGAAGTCGTTGGTGTTGGAGAAGCATGGGTAGGCCTCCAAAAGCCACATGTCAAGCATATAAACACTCTCATCATGGTGAATACCCTCTTCCCCTAAAAAATTCCATGTGTCAAATGAGTGGCACCTCACAACCATGCCCTATCCCCCCAAGCATGACATCAAGTTCAAAAATAGAACATTTTTCCCCTCCTAGGAAAATCGTTTGGAAAGTGAGGGTTGGGATATGTCTTCAAATTTATCATGAAGGCCTTACAAGTCTAATATTTATCATATGATATGCGCTCCCTTGGCATTCAACCTGTGGGCTTGTAGCCCCATGGATGCCCAAGATAGGCTTGTTCTCCCAAAACTCTCCACCAACTAGGTACTACAAAGACAAATGAGCACACCCTCCAAGAATCTCATGGCATAACATCATGATAAGTGAATCCAATCAATAAATAATCCATATAAGCATGTGCATCAAAGATCTCTATATCGAACAACTAATTTTNTTCAAATAAAAAAATATCTAGAGAAGCCACCTCCTTGGGGGTGTAATCTCTTTTACTTCCTAAGGAAAGTTTCTCTAGCTAGGGTTTAAGATAAGAGGGTGTATGCCCTTATAATTATATTAGAAAATGCTTGTATAATCAATGAGATGAAGGATAAAATGATGCAAAATGTGGTGGGGGTGTATTTCCTTATACTTCCCACCTAGTTCCTATCATACCAATACTTGACTTGAAAAAATGATAGCGTAATAATAAAAGACTATACCAAGATCAAGAGAAATGCCAAGATAATCCACCATAAGAGATAGAAAACATCATTAAAGGCTAGTGCTAGAATTATCCATCAACCATTAATCAATGTAGGCATAAAAAATTGAAAAGAGAGACAAAAAGAGCCAAGTATAGCGAAAATTTTAGACCAAGTCCTCTCACAATGAGGGAGAGTTATGTTAAAATTAGATCTTATGATCTCTTATTTATACAAATGTCACAAATGTGACTTGTCCACAAATTAAGGGGTAAAACACAATATTAGGGGTCAAAAACCCTAATATTTCCCCCTTTACAAACTAATTCATTTAAAAATCACTTTTTCACATAAGAAAACCCTAATTTTAGAAGAGCATCTCCCCTATAGTGGACGTTTTTCCACTTTGAAGAAGTCGTTGGTGTTGGAGAAGCATGGGTAGGCCTCCAAAAGCCACATGTCAAGCATATAAACACTCTCATCATGGTGAAGACCCTCTTCCCCTAAAAAATTCCATGTGTCAAATGAGTGGCACCTCACAACCATGCCCTATCCCCCCAAGCATGACATCAAGTTCAAAAATAGAACATTTTTCCCCTCCTAGGAAAATCGTTTGGAAAGTGAGGATTGGGATATGTCTTCCAATTTATCATGAAGGCCTTACAAGTCTAATATTTATCATATGACATGCGCTCCCTTGGCATCCAACCTGTGGGCTTGTAGCCCCATGGATGCCCAAGATAGGCTTGTTCTCCCAAAACTCTCCACCAACTAGGTACTACAAAGACAAATGAGCACACCCTCCAAGAATCTCATGTCATAACATCATGATAAGTGAATCAAATCAATAAATAATCCATATAAGCATGTGCATCAAAGATCTCTATATCGAACAACTAATTTCACAAGGACACTATGCGACTTGTCAAGCTTGAATATGTGAGGGTTGATGAGGTGTCCTATTGGATAGATATTTGCCTAGGTCAGGGAGAGTTTCCAAGATATCCCTCTCTAATCCATATAAATTTGATGATGTTTTTGGGGTCAAGACTCAATGGGAATAGGGCTCATGACATACAAAGGGTCGTAGTGTCTCATTCATGGGTGCCTTCGTAGAGGGTGTGTGGTACCTTTGTCCGGAATGCATTTTTTTCAGGCCCATCAATTGCCTTTTATCTTTATTTCTTTTTATTTTCTTTCAATATAGCATAAGGAGAGATTCAAGGTCACTTCCCTGGAGTGGTGACCATATGATGGCAATTCCACCCACAAACACCTAGTGGAAATGAGAAGGTTGGCTCATGATGAGACTCCCTTTCTCTCAACAATGCAACTGAGAGCCATAACCCTATTTTGTAATTTCATACCACTAGATACTCATGGACGTGATAAGTCAACTCGTGATGAGACCTTATATCCTTTAACTAACCTTTTAAGCATTATTTATTATATTATGGGACCTCTTTGTTCAAAGATAAGTGTTTCATTGGTTTCTTGGGTGATCCCTGGGAGAAGCATATGAAATTTTTATACAAGGATTTTATATTTTACCCAACAACAACCCCTTTGGGCCTTCAGCCCCTTCTTCACATAGAATGAGGGACAACCCCTTCTTGGGTCAATACACCTTAAAATCCCAAGAGATAAGGAAACAGAGAGGAATAATGATGGAATGTTGTAAGTATGGTCAAGAATGGTATGATGGCTCATTAAGGGAGTTCCTAGTGGCAAACCCATCCCCAAGGAAAACCAATTACTAGGGCACAATGTCAACCACCAAGGTGAAGCAAAGAAAAACGCATAATGTCCAAGCATATATCATGAAATCTAGAGCAATCTAAGATACAACATACTCTATTGGCTTAAATATTGAAATAATTATCACCATAATATTGACTTTTACGCCATGGAGAAAGGCCCATAGCCTTCCATAAAACAATTGATGTGGTTTATTCCATCTGGAAATATGCGACCATATGTGGTGGTGAGAGGGTTCTCCAATTGTGAAAAAATGTACTATTGATCATATAGACTCTCAGCACTCCATATATGGAACCTAAGGGCCTCTAAACATGATATCCTTAGTTATCCACAAAATTGAGATAACAATGTGTTGACGAGTGTTTATGACACACTGCCAACTGAAAGGGAATAGTCTAGTCTGAGGTTGTCTAAATAACCCAAGTCGTTTGGAATAACTACCCCTAATGGAATTAACGACTATGTTCGCCAATAATGGGATCTAATATAAACTACGAAAATAAAATAACTAACTATGCATTAATGAAGATCTACTACATACATACAATATTCACACTTTTATATACAAAATATACAAATAAACATGTGCAATATTTACGAGAAATCTTGTAAACTAAGGTTGTACAAGAGAACCGAATCTCAGGAAAAACTAAATAGATGTAGAACATACTACTAATCTAATTTTAACCTTGAATCTAAAAAGGAAAATAAATGACTGTAAACAACAATATTTCAATTTAAATAAACAAAGTATTTAAGCTTAAATGTGAAACAAAACTAAACCAATTTAATAACCTAAATATAAAAATTGTGAATAAAACAAAATCTAGAACAATAAAATTAAAATGAATTTAAACTAAAAGCTAACTATAAGTTGTAAAGAAATAATGTTTATATTTTCCTTTCAAATATGATCTTAAAATTCTAGAAGCTTCAAAATGATGGAGAGGAGAAAAATATTAATTTTAGGTTTCCACAAAATCAAACAAATGATAGATAATTTTTTTTTTTTTTTTGAAATGAGATGCAAAATGAAAAAAAAAATAATTAAACCCAACAAATGATTTTGTGAAAATGAAAAACCAACCAAGATATTATTCGATGAATTATTGAACCCATTATTCAAAATAGCCAAACTTGTTAATGAGAAAAAGACGAAGACATAAACATAATTTAAACGAAACTAAACAGTTGATAAAAATTAACTTTTTTGTTTAAATTGATATTTCTATGCTCGTTTCTAAATTTTGACATATGCTCTTGTAATGAATGTCTCATACTATGGTGAATGTCTTAAGTTTGTCTCAAAACAAGCCAAGGTCTGGAACTATTCGAAAGGTTGATTCTGTAGCTCATTGTAATTTTCAAGATTCTAATGAGGGCCTTTTAAATTTTGTAAAGCTTTAGGGGGAGTTGTTGCGGCCCAACAAATGGAGACTAACTGGGTGAACCAGTTATATTTGATGTGGTAAGATTTCATCTCAGGAAGAAAATAATTTAAGAATTGAAAAAGGATTTAAGCTCCCTGAAATAAATTCACTTTGAGACCATATAGTATTAGGATAAGCTCAATGTTATAACCAGACAATATATTTTGAGGGGATTATAACCTGAAAGAATGTCTTAATCAAAGATTCACAATGTTTATGAAAAGGACTTCAATATCGTTGACAAAGCCACTGCTGCCACCAGAAGTCCATAGCCTCCACAGAGATGTCATTTAACCCACTCAAATTATTTAATCCCATCCAATAGTTGTATCCACATGATGCATACTTCCATAAAAGTTAATTTAAAATAATATGCATGATACCTATCGACTCGACATTGCTTCACTGCCAGCATGCCTGTTCAGTACCCCGACGAAGTTGTCTTGGTATCATGTGTGCATTTACCCGCTGCCAGTGAGCATGTTCAGTACCTCAACGGATTTACACACACTTCCCACACATAAGTGTTTCCAAACCTCTTATCCCACCTTTAAATAATAATGCAATTATAGATTTATTGATGACAAAGAGAGTGGGGTGATACTAGAGGTTAATTGCAATACAGGTGAATAGTTGATCATGTTATTTATTTTCGTTCAAAACTAGAAGTTTTATCATGGTTTAGAGATTTTAGATTTCAGTTAAGAGATCATCTACAAAATGGGGAAGAACTTATAAGTGATTCCTTAAGAATATGGACAGCGTAAAAATTTTAAAGATCATCATAATTCTAAAATATTTAAACCATATCTCTAGTGTAATACTCTGGAAAAGACAATTTGAGGACAAAATGAAAGTGACAATTGACTTAAAAATCAAATGTATCAGTTATATATTCATATCAGGACCTCTTTGAACTATTTCAAATTTCTTGAAAAAAACAAGTCTTGAAATGAATGCTTCCTTCCGATGATTTCTCTTGGATCAAGAATATAATGCTTCAAAAAGAAAGACAAGAAGAAAATTCAATCAAAGCAATCAATGAATGAAAAAAAAAGCACAACAAACTAAATAATATTTTATTAATGGAATTCAAAATCAAAAGTGCATAAAAAAACAAAATCAAAATAGCAAAAGCACACTT
>JASDQU010103176.1:121355-150299 GCA_032191745.1 Picea mariana | reverse complement strand
TAAGAAAAATCTCAATTGAACAATTATATCTTTACAAATATGAACTACATGAATAAACTCAATATAATACAAGATTTGTATCAAAATAATACAATCACCAAGATCAAGATAATTGAGATAATAGACTGTTAAAGATTGACAAAATTAATACATAAATGATAGCAACCAACTTCACGCGACCTTGTTCTTAACTCCAGTGTAAGCCTCCTGAGGACACCAATTATATAATGGGTTTCTCAAGTATTCTATATAAATGAAATGCTAACAACAGAAGGATAGAATCCTACCTCGTCCAAACATTTGAAGAACACCATCGTTGAGCACGTGACCCAAAATTGTATGCCTCCAACTTGTCCTACACAAGCATTTGGTAATGATATATAATGTTAGCATAATCCATTAACATACATAACAAGTATGCCCATGGAAATAAATACAAATATTTCCAAGATATCAATTGGATGAGAAAAAGAGTATTTCCATTAATGTAATCGACAAAAGTACATAGGGGACAAACTTTTGTAACGACACATATCAGAACTGAGAAACTAAGCCCCTCTAGTTGGGCCTCCACCACTTCAATCCTCTAGAAAGGAAAGCTAACAAGTAGGAGTCAATGAAGTTCTCCATCACAAGATAGGAAGAGCTTGGGAGTTGAACACAAGAAGTTCATACTTTCAAGGACAAAGGGATGCAGACTCAATTGAGGTGAAATTTCTCTGAAGTGTCTTTTCTCTCAATGATGATGAATTATTATCCCTCAAGTCTTAGATATGGCTCGATATATAGCCTCCAAATGGAATTGAAGGGTCGATTCAAAGTGTTTCCAGTATATGGAAGGTCAAGGATCATAGATTTCGTGACATGGCATGAAAACCCGACACATTTTTTTTTTATTTTTTGAGCACCAAACCCGATGTACACGGGTTGTAATAGAGCAACCCATGTATACATGAGCTATATAATTGGCAAGTCACATACATGGACAAAAAATTGTATTTTTAGCTCTCAAGTGAACAAAAAAAGGGGAAATGAAGTCTGTAGAGGGAAATGGAAGGTCATCAAAGAAAGATGCATGGAGTGTGGAAAAATATTCTATAACAATAGCCTATCATGCCCCACCAATATTCACAACCCAAGGAAGTGTTGATCTAGATTATTTTCAGCACGAAATGAGAGCGAAGATATAAGAAAGAAATGCACAGAGATATCACAGATATTCAATAATATAACAGAAATTTATCAGAGATGCAACCATAAAGACAGATATACAGTGATACAAGATTTATATTAATGGAAGAATTGTATAGAGACTGTAAAAATATAGAGTGAAAGACTCGCTAGAACGGTGGCACTCGCTAGAATGGTGGCAGCGTATCTCTGAGAAGAGATGTGATGGCTATTCTCATTCGCAAGAAGATGATTACAATGAGGCTATGAAGGCCTTTTTACAATAAACGGGAATGTCAAAAGTCATAGACATCCAAAAACCTAATCCTAGGAGATGAAGCGCCAAAAGTCATGTGGGCCCCGTTTGGGTAAGTTAGTACATCAACTTCCCGGGGTCGTAACTTTTGCATCCAATCTCCATTTTAGGTGTATGATAGCTCGTTGGAAAGGTATCGTCAAAGAGATTCATTTTGGGGGATCAATCATGCCTTCGAATATCATTGAGAATCTCGATCTCGAAAAACCTTCATTTAGGCCCTCAAAATGGCCCTGGAAGTTAAAACCTGCTAAAAATAGTAAATTGTTAAAATTGCCAGAAAGTTGTTTTGAGCCAGTTGGAAAAGGTGGGTATCGGTGGCCACCCACCTTTTCCAACTGGCTCAAAACATCTTTCTGGCAATTTTGGCAATTTACTATTTTTAGAAGGTTTTAACTTCCGGGGCCATTTTGAGGGCCTAAATGAAGGTTTTTCGAGGTAGAGGTTCTCAATGATAGATGAAGGCACGATTTATCCCCAAAAATGAATCTCCTCAACGATACCTTTCCAACAAGATATCATACGCCTAAAATGGAGATCGTATGCAAAAGTTACGACCCCGCGAAGTTGATGTACTAACTTGCCCAAATGGGGCTCACATGACTTTTGGTGCTTCATCTCCTAGGGTTAGGTTTTTGGATGTCTAGGAATTTTGAAATTCTCGTTTATTGTAAAAAGGCCTTCAGAGTCTCATTGTAATCATCTTATTGCGAATGAGAGTAGTCGTCACATCTCTTCTCAGAGATACGCTGCCACCATTCTAGCGAGTGCCACCATTCTAGCGAGTCTTTGACTCTGTATTTTTATAGTCTCTGTACATTTATTCCATTAATAGAAATCATGTATTACTGTATATTTGTGTTTATGGTTGTATCTCTGATAAAAAAAATTATATTATTGAATATCTGCGATATCTCTGTGCATTTCTTTCTTATATCTCCGCTCTCATTTCGTGCTGAAAATAATCTGGATCAGTGGTATCAGAGCAGGCTGCTCTTGATCGTTTTTCAGTGCATGTCCCCAACGAGGTCCAAGTATAGAAAGTTGGGTCTTGAGCTTGTCTCTCTTGAAGACAATCTCTCTTGCACACCCAAGAAACCCACAATGGCAAAAGAAAAGAAAAATGACGGAGCAAACGATCCTATCAATATGTTGCTTGAGAAAGCTCTCATGCGACAGAGGGATGAAATGATGGAGAATTTTTCCCACATCCTTCAACACCTGCTGATAGCATCAGGCGCATCTTATTTAAGCGGCCACTTTGGAGGAATCTCACCTTTCAAGGTACAAGTTAACTTTGATATTCCTATATTTGAAGGACAGATAGATGCAAAAGCCCTAGAAAAATGGTTAACTTTGCTAGAAGGTTATTTCTCTGTTCACAATTTTTTCGACAAAGAAATGATCACCTTCACACTCCTTAAAGCTCTCCTTCATGTCAAACATTGGTGGGAAACTTACTGGGAGCAAAGTTCCATAGAGGAGTCTGAAATATATGGGGTCGATCCCAGTTGGGATTGTTTCATGGATGCGATAAAGGAATAGTATTACCCTATTGGCAACTATGAGGACCAGTATATGAGATGGACCACACTGTGGCAAGAGAGCGACCAAGAAGTTTCGGAGTTCGCCAATACCTTCCATACCTTGCGCACCAAGCTGGGTATCAAAGACTCTGAGCGACATTTGGTTCTGAAATACCGTGGGGCTCTACACAGATACATCCAGATTGAAATGGATTTTCTGGACATCTCATCACTCGGTGTTGCTTATCGATATGCTATTAAAATTGAGCAGAAATTTAAGCACCTGAACAAATGGGAGTTCGAGTCTGCAAATCCACAACAACCAAAGTATGACAAAGACGGCCCTAACAAACAGTTTCTCGAAAACCAGTCCAAGACATAGGAAAAGAAGGGTCATGGAAAGACAAAGAAGGACACCAGAAAATGGTGCGAGTTCCCCAAAATCCCCTGGCACAACACCGATGAATGTCGCTCAAAACAGTCATTAGTGGCCGAGATCCAAGACAGAGAGCCGAACCCTGATTCAGAATCTGATTCTAAAAATAATGGTAAAGGAGAGATCATTGATGCGGACCCCACTGCTATTGTCACTACCACAACAATTCAACTAGAAGAACCATCAGATCCTGAAGAGGGGGAGCACCTTTTTCATTCACAAATGTGGGTAAAGGGGACTTCGCTGCATTTTATTGTTGATAGCAGAAACTAGAAGAACCTCATCTCACCAGAGGTCATCAAACAGTTGGGATTGTCGACAACACCACACCCGCAGCCATACAACATTGGGTGGCTTCACCAAGGACGAGATCTCTGTGTCAGCCAATAGTGTCGATTATCATACGACATCCAACCCTTCAAGGATGAGGTATTATGTGATGTTTCCCCATTAGATGTCTGTGATGTTCTCTTGGCCAACCATTTATGTGGAGATGCCATGATGTTTATGAGTCTCAACCCCATAGTGTCATTGTTACTTTGGGGGGTCATCTCTAGAGAATACTAGAGGTAGTTTCGACTATTGTTCCACCTAAAAAGTGTCACAAGGTAGTATCTCATACTGCAAAATTCAGCTTCTTCACAATCTGTTCAAAAGGATAACAAAAGGACACTGCAACCACTACAGCCTTGCCCCAAGCACCTTTTGTCCAACAGAAGCAGGTCGACAAGGTTGCAACAAAGAAAAAAGATTTATTCTACACACTGTCCTCTCATGTATATCGACTTGTTGAACAGCCTCAACCTCAACAGGTTCGTGATAGACTTCCACAAACTGAGCAGGGCGACGTCTCCAGCAAGACAAGTAGCTCACCAAGATGCAAATTCAACAAATGCTTTTCCTCCTCCCCCGAGAACTCAACGCAATGGAGACCATTACTTCCTAAGGAGGGAGGATTGATCCAGGTGGATATCTGTGGCCACCGACCTTTTCCAACTGGCTCAAAACAACTTTCTGGCAATTTTGGCAATTTACTATTTTTAGCAGGTTTTAACTTCCGAGGCCATTTTCAGGGCCTAAATGAAGGTTTTTGGAGATCGAGTCGACTATCATTGAGAACCACGATCTCCAAAAACCTTCATTTAGGCCCTCAAAATGGCCTCGGAAGTTAAAACCTGCTAAAAATAGTAAATTGCCAAAATTGCCAGAAACGTGTTTTGAGCCAGTTGGAAAAGGTGGGTGGCCACCGATATCCACTTGGATCAAGTGTACCCCCTTCTCTGCATCATGGTCCCTCGAGCTATCCCACTTCCTTCCAAGGCTCCAACACAGGATGACCAAGAAGTCTTAAAGCATTGTAGCTCCAAGAACTCCATTTGCACTCAGGAGTCTCCAGGTACCATCCAAGCTTCACACCTTGGGAAACCACCCAAGAAATTCTTACTCTAGGGCTCCTACCTTGTTCCAAGCAACCCAATCATATTTTTTTATGAAATTCCCAATAGAATTGATCTAGAATTCCAAGGATTCACAAGCAACAAAGCGTTACAAATCTTCCTAGCTCACCCTCCATAAGTAATGGTAAGAATTATGGAATGAATGAGAATCGATGTTTTTTTTCTCTAAAACCCAAAGGTTAAATATGCATGTCAACCTTTTTATGAGTGACAAACAAGGAATTACATTCCCCACCATTTGGATATTTTCCTCTCCTAGAGTGGGTGTGTGGCTACACTTAGTCAACCATGCTTCCAAGTTTTCTAATCCACACCCATATGCAGATAGGGCTTGTTGGTATCGTTTGGATGGGTGAAGGTGTCACATGGACCTTCCAAATGGAAGGTCTTATACCATCCCCCACTCTAGGTCATTTCCTCCCTCGAAAAAACCCACAAAAATTTTCCATCTCCAAGTCTTTGCTCATACTCGTGCCCCCATTACAACTTCACCACTAAAAACCCCAAGTTTCATGCAGACTAGAAACCCCAAATTTTTACCTTAGTGAAAACCCCAAGTTTCCCTACAGAGTGGAAAACCAAAATTTTCGCAACATCTACAATCATTCACAACATTGTGTCACCATCAACACTATCATCCACCCAAAGTCGTGATGCAACCAATATGTTTTCCACCATGGAAAGACGTCTCCTCCCCAACTCTATCTATAATGCACAAGATACAACTATCCTACGACAACGATCATACTCTACCCCGCTCTTGTCGCAATGACCATCGCAATGTCAGTTAGAACATGAAAATTTCTAAGTGTTGAACTTATGTGATCTCCTATTGCACCCGTACTTCAACCATTTCTTTTATGTCTCTGTACATTATTTACCCCAATTCCTACACTTGTTGGGTAGCTAATCCAACCGTCATGTACAAGTCCTGAGATGTATATCTCAATGCTGGAACTTAGTGCTTTTTGTTTGCATCATCACCACCTCATCCAACTCCAAAGACCAAGGCAAGTGTCTCCTCCTTGGCCCACTATTGTTTCCATCATCCAATCTTCGTCAAGGAGAGCCTCTGCGATGTCCAAGTGTTGTGTATCTAAGCCAACTATAACTTTGGTTCATCTACCCCACAATCTCGAACCAAGGTAAGGTCACTAGCGAGTCTATCCACACCTTGGTTATCTTCGTCAAGGAATCAAGCTCCACAACACACACTCTCACATCAATATTTCGCTACAACCCAAGGTCTGTAACGGCATGACCCAAGAACTCTGTATGGTGAAGCCCAGCATATAAATGTTTCGGAAAGGTTCTTCCAAATTGTCCATGCACTCAGCTTTGCGATATGCAAAACCCAGTCTAAGTCACTTTCTCCATCAAACCAACCGAACCCAGTCTAAGTCACATTGCGATATGCAAAACCCAGTTTAAGTCACTTTGCGATACAACTTCTGCCTGCGGGCTTCACACCTCTGCGATACAACTTCTGCCCCAGATTTCAACTCTGTCAACAGACTCGTCCAACTAGCTTGTTCACCTTTCGACACTCTATGCAGACTCGCCCCAGAAATCGTCCCATCTTCCTCCAGAACGCGCCCAGAACTCGTCTACACCTGCGCATCTTCACCCAAGTCTCCCACTCCATATCCATATGAGGATGGGGCACGTTCGTCTTCGTCCAACAATTCCAAATTCTATGTCTTGTTTGGGCAAGTGAAGGTGTGGAAATTGTAATAGGTTTTATGGTTGATGGGTGTTGTCTCCTCTCCTTAAGATTTTAGGGAAGGGTTTATTCTGTATACTATCTTTGAAATTTGAAAATTTGAAGTTAGAAGATTTCCCATAACCTTATAACCTAGAAAAAAATTATACATTTCACATATTTAAATATCTATTTCACATATCTAAATATCTATTTAGATATGTGATATTATATTGGTATTGAGGAAAAAAAAAGCTTGTTAAAGCACATAAATTCTACCCAGAATTCATTGTTTTTATGAAAGCGCTTATTTTACAGCGTTTTAAATTGGTTTAACGGTTATTTTTTTGACACTTGAGCTCTAGTCTTTGTGGAATGGTTTTCATTTGCTTATATAGCAAAGTTCATTATACATCTCTGTGGAATGGTTTTCGTTTGCTTAATGTAAATTTCATTATACATCTCAAAAGCATTTTCATGAATGAAAGTTGTGTGACACAGGTTAGTTTAAAATAAACACTTGCCTTACAAAAACTTAATACTGTAAGTTGTTCACTGAAGCTGGCTGGATGTATTTGTTCACGGTGGTCCTTGAATGAGCTTAAAATCTACCAATCCAAAGCAGGTTCTTAACATATTTAAAAAAACAGAAACAGGCAAATCACAGTGTACACGATGGCATGTCATTTCTAGGGTTTAGGAATAACAGTAACAGTAATTATTATCTGAATATAAAATGATATGCTGCACTGAAAAACCTGTCCTACGTCGTGCTCGACTATAACAGGCTTAATATTTATTTAATTATTTATTAGACACTCCCATGCCGGGACGATATTAACCGTTTACACAGCAGAACTCCCCATATTCATCGCAATAATATGGAGGCGGTGGACACTGGAGGCAGGTGTGCACGCTGAAACATTCTCCAAGACAATCTGCCATGCCATCCATTTACACAAACAAACAAGTAGCATGAAACCATGAATCAGACACACATATAAACTTGAGAGCACTTACATTTATTTCCATTCCAAATCAGTAATTGGACAAAAGTTTTACCTGATTGCCCAATAAGGAACCAGAGAGCGATCAACATCCAAACAACGGACATGAAGGCGATCTCAATAACCTGCTTTGTCATCTCTGCATGCACGCAACTATCTTTCTTCAATTTCAATCACATGAAATAACTGACGATTTGGTATGTATCTTTTAAAGAGGACACACATGCTATAGAGGAACTCCAAGATCAAAATAAGTCCTGAGAGTTGATGAAGCTGCAACAAGAATTCTGGAATTTACAATTCCAATGATTTGACTTTGGCATGAAACAGTAATATGCATGAAAGATAAGTTTGTACAACGCCCAGTACAAACGGTGTGAGATATACCTGTTCTTTCAGTAGCGCCAGAAAGCAAACGTTAACGAGTGTAGTAGCACATTAGTTCAGTGTTCACAGCGGCCCATACGAAGAATTCGCTTCATAACAAATCTCTGGCCCATACGAAGAATTAGGTTCATAACAAATCTCTGGAGATCTTATTGCAGGGTGTTTGCAAACCGTGATAACTACTAACTTTATATCTATTTGTTGCACAATTCATCTGCATTTAGATTCGCTACTGGAAGGGCGACGGAAACCTCGGAATCTGTATTTCATAATTCATCTGCATTCCGAGATTCGCTACCGGAAGTAGGTTAAATCGGGAGCAATCTTCTCTCCTTAGTCCTGCTTTTCAGGGTAAAATATGATCCTCAATCCGTTCAGGGTAATCTGAATTTGGTACGGAGTAAAGTTTAATTTATTTTAAAATCTTACTTAAATGTTTTGCTCTATTTAAACCAATACAGATACTCAGAAAAAAAAACTATCAAAATTCTGAATTGTTAAAAAATTTAAAAACCGATAACTAAAAAGCCTGACCAAAAAATAACTCCTAAAAAGAATTGCTCCTAAGTTAACCCACCACTCCGGATAGTTAACCCACTCCGGATAGAAGGTCGACGGAAACCTCGAATCTGTATTTTATAATTCATCTGCATTCCGAGATTCGCTACTGGAAGGGCGACGGAAGCCTCGGAATCTGTATTTCATAATTCATCTGCATTCCGATTTGATGTTGGAAGGGTGACAGAAACCTAAATTGGAATATGTAGCCAGGGGCACAACGCGGTTACGAAGGCTTTCTGCGCGCGTTACCTAATCCGAATGGTTCTCTTAATTGGTAAGTAAAGGGTAGATGCCTCGTCTGATAGGAAATAATGGTAGTATAGACTTGGTCTGAGTTGCAGGTCGACTCATTCAAGGCAGCATCCTCATAATTTGATCCAGCATTTGTTATCCTTGTAATTTGATCTCACATTGTGGTTTGTGTTTTCATTTTTTTCCCTTGTAATTTGATCTCACATTGTGGGTTTGTGTTTTCATTTTTTTTTATTATTAGAGTAGAACTTGTCCCTTGTCCAAATTTAGAATGAGAAGTTTTATATCATGTATTTTTTTTTTTTGTTTTTAGACGTATTTAATAGGTGGATACAAAACTTACAAGTCAAAACTTATTTACATAAAAAATCTTAGCCCCTCACATACTTAGTTTACTATAGATATAGTGTGTAACACCTACTAGGCCGCACATAGAAGAGGGATTGGAAAGGGGTTTGTTGGAGGATTAAATATAACAGTAAACTAAATTTAATTACTTTCAGAGAATGGAGTGCATGGAATTTAATTAGTTTAATTACTTCCAAAGTGAATCCATGAAATTTAATTAGTCCCAAAATTCTAGGTGTTAATGGTTAATTGAATATTTATTAATTGACCTACTCAAATTTACATATAACAACACAAGACAACATAACACGTGTGAATTTGCTTAAAACTTAAAATTACAAACCTGAAAAAAAAATGACCGTCATCAAAATTTCACTTAACAAATAGAATAAATTTGAAATTCCAACCCTGCAACATTGCATGTGTCTAACCAACTAATAGAAAATTATAGGGTCATAACCAATCACTAGCTGAAACATCTAGATTCTTCTTTGTTGATTTGGTTTAGTTAATAATCCAAATCTTGGAGTATTTAATTCTTCTCCTCTTCACTTTAATGGTAAAATCCTAAAAAATAATTTGATTTGGGATTGCTTTTCTTTGCTAACGTCTGCTTGCATTTTGAATGAAACTTTCCTACTTGATTTAGTATGTTAGTATGCTCGAGCCTTTTGTTTACTTGGTGGAATGCATTTAGCATTTTGAATGAAACTTTCCAACTTGATTTAGTATGCTCGAGCCTTTTGTTTACTTTGTGGAATGAATTTAATATGCTCGAGCATTTTGTTATACTTCTTGGAATGCATATAGTATGCTCCAGCATTTTGGTATACTTTTTGGAATGGCTAAATTAGGGTGATTATATTAGAAATAAAATACAGGGTAGTGTGTGAGTTTGCTTTATTTTTAAAACTGTTCACTTGAAATTGTAGTGTGTTTCTTAGTTAGTAAAAATTGAATTAGTTGATGGCATGTGAATTACTTGATGGCATCTATGTTGATAGGTTAAAGGAAAAGGACAATTTTTTTTCAACCTTTGCATTGGATAATATTTCGATGAAACTTTTATTCTTGTGTATGTTCAAGTAGTTTGTTATATTGAGTGAGAGGTTGTTAAATTAAGTTGAAAATAGTAGAAATTTAGGGTAATTTGTGGGTGTATGCAATTTCTTTTTTAAGTTTTCGAGTGAAGTTTTGTTGTTCGCCTTTAAAGGTGAAGTTTGTTATCAATCCTTTTAAAAATTTTAATATTTTTTACATAATGATTACAACTAAAAATATCCCAAAAATATCTTTCTTACTTTCATTATTATCATGTAACACTTGTTTTGTTTTATTTGTAGTACTAATATATTCATTAACAACTTATATCACTTTTTATTTTGCAAATTTCACAAACTATCATATATATGGTAGGATATTATTTCAAGCATATATATTATTACCATGTAACACTTGCTTTGTTTTATTTGTAGTACTAATATATTGATTAACAACTTTTATCACTTTTTATTTTGCAAAGTTCACGAACTATCATATGTATGGTGGTAGGATGTTATTTCAAGCATATATTTTTCATTAGATTTAGATTTTAAAATTATGTTATATACTTGATTTTTTTCATTTTAATTATAATTAATTTGTAGAATCTCAATTTTATTATTATTTATTTATTTTAATTGTTTTAATTTTATTTATAATTAATTTATGGATAATTATAAATTTCAATTATATAAAAAGTTATGAATAAATTTGTTAGAATCTTAATTAAAGAAAATAATATGATTTCCTTGATGCATTGGAATCCCTACTTTAAAAATCTTTACGAATACCCTAATGTTGTGGACACCATTCAAATCCTTTTTATAGAGGAATTTCTATAGAAGACATAGAGATTGGAATTAAGCAACCCATAAAATGGAAAGCTAAGGATATCAAAGGCTACTAAGAATAAATATTAAAAAATAGAGGACCTATCCTAAACCCTCACATCCACAAGCTCCTCAATTTAGTAGTTAAAGAGGGCTTCCCTAAATCTTAGACTAAAAAACTATTTGTACTTATTTTTAAAAGTGGGGATAAAAATAATCCCTCTAATTATTAGACCATTATAATTAGCTCCCTTTTAACCAAGTTATATGGAATTATTTTGGAAAAGAATATCAATGTCTTGCTATAAAACCATGGAAAAATAACTAATGGCCAAACCAAATTTACGAGCTATCTTTCAACTATGTTACACTTAAGATTATTGCAAGGAGTGTCCCAACAATAAAACTAATCTCCTTTGTTGTTTTGTTGACTTTAAAAAATATTTTAACACAATGCCTAGGACTAACCTTTGGAATATATTAGATGAGTTAAAAGTTCCTTTTGATTTCAAAGTTGTTGCAATAATGTTGTATGAGAATAATATTGCTATGTTTAGAAATATTGAGGGATGATCAAAAGAAATTAATTGCAATATAGGAGTTAAGCAAGATTGTCCCCTATCCCCTACACTTTTGGGCATACACATCAATGAGTTAGAGGGTTGTTTGGAAGAAACAAGTTGTGTCGAGCCAACTATTGTTGGAATAGTCATCATCCTTCTTCTTTACACTGATGATATTATTCTTATGGAAAGATGATCTGAAATGGATCATTATATAATTTTTCATTTATCTTGGTACTTTCTATGTGGAAAATTTGGGGTAATTAGTTTTCCATGTTGATCCAAGTGGACATCAGTGGCCACCCACATATTCCACTGGTTCAAAGACCAATTTTCCATTTTGGCAGTTTTTCTACACTTTTTTGGGTCTTCAACTTCTCGGGCCATTTTTAGGCCTTAAATAGTGTTTTCTGAACGCGGGAATGCCTAGGAAATAGTTATAACTATGGTTTGGGCCAATCGTAATGTGTAATTATCATCTAGACCTTTCCAATGGGCTATCGAGTGCGTCAAAAAAAAATTGTATGCAAAATTTACGACCTTGAGAAATTGGCATACCAACCAACCCGATTAGGGCCCACAAGCCTTTTGGTGTTTCATCTCCTAGGGGTTAGGTTTTTGGATATTCAAGGTTTTCTCATTGCTTCTTTATGATAAAAAGGCCTTTCGACTTCATTGTAATGTGATCTAGAAAATGCACGTAGTCGTCACATCTCTTCTTAGAGATAAGCTACCACCATTCGAGCAAGTTTGTTTCATTCTACACTTTTATAGTTCAACACATTTCATTTATTAATAGAAGTCTAGTTTCACTGTATCTATGTGTTTTTGTTATAACTCTATATTTCATTGCATTCCATTTATAAATCTAGATTAGTGGTATCATAGCAGTATGCTCTTTATCTATTTATGCGTGCATGTCCCCATCAAGTTTAGGGTATAAGGAGTTGGGAAACGAACTATTTGAGCCTTTGCAGGACCATCCTCGCCAACCCCAACGACCTCCCATGGTAAAAGGAAAGAGAGACAATGGATTAGGAGATCATGTTAAATGGTTACCTTATATATCCCTCATGCAACAAAGGAATGAGATGATGGACAAATTTTCCCAAATCATTCGATGACTGCCAACAGTTGACGCATATTCATCAAGC
Organism: Picea mariana; assembly: GCA_032191745.1. Classification (NCBI taxonomy): domain Eukaryota; kingdom Viridiplantae; phylum Streptophyta; class Pinopsida; order Pinales; family Pinaceae; genus Picea; species Picea mariana. The sequence continues at coordinate 137,549 of JASDQU010103176.1, read as the reverse complement.
TTCCACTTTGGAGGCGTTTCCCCATTAGAGGTACAATTTTGTGTTGATATCCCTATATTTGAAGGGCATATAGATGCAAATGCCCTAGATGAATGGTTGAATCTGCTCGAAGAGTATTTTTATGTCCATAATTTATCCGATAGAGAAAATATCACCTTTGTGCTCCTTAATTTTGTCCCCCATGTCAAGGATTGGTGGGATACTTACTATGAGAAAAAGGCCATGGAGGAATCCACACTATTTGCAGTTGTGCCTGTTATAACGCAAGTACTAGGTTGGGAAAATTCAGACCTAACGACAAAACAAGTTCTACAACTTTGGAATCCTACACCCAATGTCACCTCAATGTAGGTCCCAACTTCAAGGGTGACTAGGTCACTCTAGGGAGGCAATCCCGATGACCCTATTGGGATTGAGATGGAGATGGAAAGAAATAGAAATGAATCCCCTAGAGTTAAATTCTAAGTGGAATGAAAGGTGGGAAGATATTCCTTGTAAGTCAAGTGATTTTTTCCCCATAGGTATAGTACTTCTCTGGATGATTGCACCTTCCTGAGACACAAGAAATGACACTTTGCAATGATATATGTTAGTTGGATCAACAAGTTAATATTGTTGTCCCTAATTTGCAGCAGTAGATGAAATTTTATATCATAAAATAAAACATCTAAATCAACATACAAATATCTAAACTAGTTAAGTAAATCATCATCAAGATTAGCAATGAATATAGGATAAAAAATAGCACATAAGAAGCAAGAAAAGATGGCTATTGTAAACATTTATTTTCTACATAAAATTGCAGCCCTATGGCTGTAGCCTTCAATTCCATGCAACAACAAAATCAACCATGGAAAATTTCCAAAAACTAGTTCAAAAGGTGTGCCCTAGTTAATAGAGTAAGTGAGCAAAATTTAGGACCTACTCTAGGGTTAGTTTAGGACTTATGGCTAGTAGTTTATGTAGGTTAGATAAACCCCAATGGTTGTAGGTTAGTGTTTGTAACATAAATACAATTAAGGGGAGAGAGGGGACTCCCTAGTAGGGGAATACTCCTCTGAATGAGGCAAAACAACTTCAAGCAAGAAACTTTTCAAAAGATAAAAAATTATGTTTCCCAAGGCAATAATTCTTTATCTCCAATGAAAAAAAGTATGACTAGTGCCTTTACTATTGGGTTAATGGAGTTAAATAAAAAAATATCTAGAGAAGCTACCTCCTTGGGGGTGTAATCCTTTTTACCTCCCAAGGAAAGTTTCTCTAACTAGGGTTTAAGCTAAGAGAGTGTATGCCCTTATACTTCTCCTAGCAAACCCTTGTATAATCAATGAGATGAAGCATAAAATGATGAATACTATGATGGGGGTGTATTCCCTTATACTTATCACCTATTTCCTAGCCAAAAAAAACTTGACTTGAAAAAATGATAGCAATTTAATAAAAGACCATACCAAGATCAATATAAATGCCAACATAATCCACCATAGCAGCTAGAAAACATCATCCAAGGCTAGCGATAGACTTCTCCATCAACCATTCATCATTGTATCCATAAACAAGTGCACAAGAGACAAAAAGAGCCATGTATAGTGAAAATTCCATACCAAGTCCTCTTAGAATGAGGGAGAGTTATGTTAAAATGAGATCTTATGATCTCTTATTTATACAAATGTCACCAAGGCGACTTGTCCACAAATTAAGGGATAAAACACAAGATTAGGGGTCAACATACCTAATATTTCCCCCTTTGCAAATTAGTTCACTTAAAATTCACTTTTTCACATAAGAAAACCCTAATTTTACAAGGATGTCTCCCCTTTAGGGGACCTTTTTCCACTTTCAAGAAGTCATTGGTGTTGGAGAAGCATGGATAGGCCTCCAAAGGCCACATGGCAAGAATCTAAATACTATCATCATAGTGAAGACCCTCTTCTCTTCAAAACATCCATGTGTCAAATGAGTGGCACCTCACCACCATGCCATAGCCCCCTAGGAATGACATCAAGTTCAAAAATAGGACGTTTTTCCCTCCTAGGAAAATCGTTTGGAAAGTGAGGGCTAGGATATGTCCTCCAATTCATCATTAAGGCCTTCGTGGTTTGATATTTCTCATCCAACATGTGGGCCCTTGTCATCCAAGTTCTCGGCTTGTATCCCCATGGAAGCCCAAGATAGGATTTTTCTCCCAAAATTGTCCACCAACTAGGTCCTGCAAAGGCAAATGAGCACACCCTCCAATGCTCTCAATTCATAATATCATGATAACTGAATCCAATCAATAAATAATCCATATAAGCATGTTCATTAAAAATAACTATATCAAACAATTAATTTCTCAAAGACACTATGTGACTTGTCAAGCTTAAATATGGGAGGGTTGAGGAGGTGTCCTATTAGGTAGATCTTTCCCTAAGTCAAGGAGAGTTTCCAAGAGATACCTCTCTAAGGCATGTAAGGTGTATGAAGTGGTTGGGTTCAAGAATTAATGAGCATAGGGATCATGACATACAAGGGGTCATAGTGTCCCATTCACAAGTGCCTTTATAGAGGTTGTGTGGTACAATCATCCACAATGCATTTTTTCCAGACCCATCAATTTCATTTTATCTTCATTTCTTTGTATTTTCTTTAAATATAGCATAAGGAGAGATTAAAGGTCACTTCCCTCGCTAGGTGACTAGATGACGGTAATGTCACCCACAAACACCTAGTGGAAATCAGAAGGTTGGCTTGTGATGAGACCCCCTTTCTCTCAACCATGCAACTGAGAGTCATTACCCTGGTTTGGTGACCAGATGATGGAAAATTCATACCACTAGATACTCATGGATGTGATAGGTCAACTCGTGATGAGACCTCCTATCCTTCAACTAACCTTTTAAAAATTATTTATTATATTTTGGGTCCCCTTTACTCAAAGATACGTGTTTCATTTATTTCTTAGGTGATCCTTGGGAGAATCATCGGGAAGGTTTATACAAGGTTTTTATATTTTACCCAACATCAACCACTCTAAGCCTTCATCCCCTTCTTCCCATAGAATGAGGGACAACCACTTCTTGGGTCGATACAACCTAGAATCCCAAGAGATAAGGAAATGGAGGGGAACAATGATAGAAATTTGTAAGTATGGTGGGGAATGATGTGATGGTTCATTAAGGGAGTTCCTAGTAGAAAACCCATCCTCAATAAAAACCACTTACTAGGGCACAATGTCAACCACCAAGGTGAAGCAAGGCAAAAGGCATAATGTGCAAGCATATATCATGAAATCTAGAGAAATATAAGATACACCATACTCAATTGGATTGAATATTTAAATGATGCTCACCATAATACTAACTTGTACCTCATAGAGTAAGGCCCAATTCCTTCCAAAAGCCAACTAGTGTGGTGGATGCCATTTGGAAATCTGCAACCATATGTGGTGGTGAGAGGGGTCTCCAAATATGGAAAAGGGCAATTCTGGTCATGTAGTCTCTCGACACTCCATATCTGCAACTTGAGGGCCTAGAGACATGATCTCCTTAGTTATCCACAAAATGGGGATAACATTTAGCTCCTACTTGGGGACATGTTCTCGTCGTAGAGTGCATGAGAACCACAAAATCTTCTAGTAGACCTGTGCCTCCAAGGAAACATAAAATTTATGGAACAAAGCATCATAAAAGTTATCAAAAGGATTATAGCTCATCATGTGTTGGCCCTTGACCAAGTTTTGCAGATTCTTGGTCATGTTTGACCTAGTTTTGGGACATCAACAGGCTGTCTAAGGAGGAGTGCAAGACGAAGCGGAGATTGTGGTATCTCGGCCCCTTTTTAGGGATTTTTAGGTTTTGGGCTTATGTAACGGGTATGGGAATGTCGGCCCATGGGTTTACCCATGTTTAGGCCCAATTTTTTAATTTATAAATAAGTATCTAGGTGATGTAAGAAGAGGTTGGTGTGCTAAGTGCTAAAGTTCGATCTATGTGATTGAAGAGTTGTAAGTTGTGCTAATTGAAAGTAATAGTTGTAAGTGCTTCATGCATACTGTGTGAGACTTGAAGAGCTAAGTGAAAGTGACCGTAGAGACTGTACGTAGGCTTTGTGCTGTAACCTAGCTTGGATAAGGAGGATCTAGTGAAGAGTGCGCATATCTCCTGTCCTCTACGAAGTTGATCTTGAGGATCTATGCATGTAAGAAGATTGAAGGAATCTAATAAAGAATATGAAGGGTTGGTGAACGTGGCCCTAGGGTGGGGGTGAACCATGTATATCCTATGTTGTGAACAATTTGTGCTTTATAGTTGCTTTCTTATTTATATGATTAAATTCTTAGTGTGTTGTTAGATGATGAATGAATCTAATGTGGTATCTTAGTGCTGAATAATGTGAGTGAATGCTAGATCTGTTCTAGATTTGTATGCTTAGTGCTTTGATATATTGAATATGTATGAATACTGCATTGATATGTTGATTAGGTTTTAGCTGCGTTATAGAATAAGGTGGAATATTGATGAACTATAACTGCTAAGTATTCTATTAGGGTGTTACAGTCATAGATCTGTGTCCTAGCTAATGTTGCAAACAATGGATTACTGCAACCACCCCTTCCTCAACCTCAGGTGAGACTTCATCTACTTCGCAGGTGTTTTCAAAAGGGCCTGTAGTTATGGTTTTGTTGGTGCATTGTTGTAGCGTTGAAACCCAGGTCTTCCCTTGTGCCAACAAATGGTTCTGTTGTCAGTACCTGAAACTGTGATTGCTGGGAACTAAGGAAGAACAAGCTTTGTGCGAATATCTGACCTGAAAATGTGGAAGCTCCATGCGTAGATATATCACCCTAGTGCGCAGTACTCTACTTGGATTATGAAGCTCTATGATAAGAAGAGAAGTCAGATTCGAAGAAAATATGTAAGATCTGAAAGCTTTGTGCTCTAGTAAAGGTAAGTGTTTTCGGAAGAGTTGGTTCTAGGTTGTAATAGAGCCAAGCCTTAGCACATTTTAAATGAAAAAATAAGTTATCACTCAGAACTTGATTTGTGTTTCATGCAGGTAAATTCTGAGATAACCACGAACCACTTTTGATATCTTGAACATATGTCACGATAGGATATCCAATAAGCTTAACAATGAGTGTATATGTGGGTAACAGAAAGTTTTTAGGTTTTTAGGGTTAATGGGTTGGACTGGGAGGTAGTCCATTGGGCATGGAGTCAAATGATCAGGCAAATAGCAAGAGTGTTTCGGCAATGGAAATCCATGGAGCAGAGGTGAGATAGAAGTTTATTACAAAGAGAAGGATTTATAAAAGGATGGCAGTAGAATAAAGAGAAAACATATCAATAGACAAGGATCACTTAGCGATGAGTGAATTCCAAGCACAAATCAATGGAAAGAGATTGTTGGGACAGAGCATCTAGCAAAGGATGAATATTGAACCTTGATCTTTGCAAGAAAAAACCTATAAACATTCTGAAACAGAGCATCTAACATAGGATGAATTCTATTACAAGAGAGTTACAAATCGATAAGAAAAGATAGATGGAGCAATATTGAAACTAAGAAAATGGAAAAAATCTGCAAGCAACATCACAAGAATCTCTGATATGGATAAAACATGCTCTTGCAATATTATATTAAACTGAAAATGAAAGCTACAGCCCAGGAGTCCCACTCCTGTGTGTCTTCCCCCCTCCTTATATTTTACAAATATGCCTCATATATGTATTGAGGTCTAAATTCTCTCTAATCTAAAAGATAACAATAGTTACAACCAATTCTTGAAACTTTCTACCATAGAAAATGGGCCAAACTGCTGAAAAATAGGGCTGTAGTTATGGCTCTTTATCTCTCAAATCGCGAAAACTGTGTATAAACTGAAAGAGGCGTTTGTGAATCTGTTGATTTTGAGAAAAAACCTCTCTTGTTTTCCTGATCTTTATTTTCATTTGCCCCAAATCTTCATTTAACAAACATGTGTCAAAACGAGAAAATATGAAATCTAAAAATTAGGGCTCATTGATGGATTTGATTCTCCCAATCTGTGACACCTGAAGGAAACTTGAGAGAGGCTAATGACCTATGATGTCTTAGGCAAAAAAAACTCCAACGTTTTCTCGAAATGATATTCCAGTCGCTCAGAATCCTCATTTGAAAATGATGACTCAGCACAGTAAAAAATGCCACATTTCTGAAAACGAGCCTCATCTTGTGAGGGAATTTTGACTGCCTTACTTAGCTCAAAATAGAATTATGAATACACCACTGGATATATTAGGATTTTTATATGTCTATTGACTATTCGAACGTGAAAAATGACCTCTGCATGGCTAAGAAAATTGCATTTTTCTAAAGCAGTGTTGCATATGACTGGAATCCCGATTTCGGGTTTTCGGGATTCGGGGAAATGAAGCAGTGGTTATTAAAATATCCACATCGGCCAAATACCTGCTGGCCAAATCCCTAAAATAGATTTCATCTTTTACATTGCACTCTTTCGGGCCTTCGGGTTTCGAGTATCATGTACTCAAGAGTTATGACATGCAAGGAATCTCGAACCGTGAAATCACAATGGGATTAATTAGGCGATAATCATTTCTCTTAATCTCTTAATTAATCAGGATTAACAATTAATCTTTAACCTTTCATGGATTTAAGTGTCGAGACTTCGATAATACTTGACACGATAATCCTGAATCGCGAAATTGTGATGGGATTGATTAACAGTTAAAACACTTAATCTTTATTTGACCCTGCTTATCCTTTAATACTTTAGTGAATTTGAGGATCGGAGTTGTAGTTATTAAGATATCTACGTCGGCCAAATCCTAGATGACAAAAAACCTGGACTCTTGATCATTTTCTCCATGTGGCTTAATGCTCGGTGTATGCGGTCATTCCACTGCCAATGCTTCCCTTCATTCTCCTAAGTGACCGAAAGCCAAAATTTAAATATTTGTTACAACAGAGGCTCCATATAGGGATGGTGATTTCCTGCAAAGCACCAAGAACAGTAGACCACATGCCTTCATCCATTGGGCGACCTAAAATCATCCTTATCAAACTCTGAACTCTGTCGCTTTCCTTGCACCTTTCGGAAACAAAAAAACGCTTATGCATTCATTAGGCTATGGAGTCATAATGCTTTAAACAAAACCATACTGTATTCCAAACTAAACCGGAAACATACTGAAAAGCATTGTTGTACTCTAGTGCTCAAATTCAAGGTTATTTATATACATCACCTACTCTAAACGATATCACTTCTTTGTTCAAGTATAGGAAAACTTCCAAATCAACCAAGCAAGTGTTCAACTAGAAAACCTAATTATACTTCCATATTTGAGCAAAAGGATGACAGGAGTAGCTGCGAATTTCAAAACATGCCCTGGGAGTAGGTACTTACAGTTTTGAAATTCAGACTTCAAGAAGTTGGAAATAAAAAATTCAGTCCCCCATTTTGACTCCATATAAACTGCTACTGGATCGTAGAAGGGAAGATATATACCAGTTTCACAATTAATCCATACTTCCTCCTGTTGGGCGAGCTGTCTGAAATCTTTTTTCACACTTTGTCCACTACTGATTTTTTCTTCCACTGGGGAAAAAATTTCGCATTGAAACTTACTGCTACGTTTCTCAATGGTTGCTAAATAGGGATGAGAGATCAATTGTTTCAGTAACCCCTCCTTATGTCCTTCACCTGTTGTCTAAAGATCTTCTTGGTAGCTGTCATACATAGGCTGATATTTTTCATGAGGTTGTTGATTGCTTTCCTGTTGAACCAAAGTTGCTTGCTGCTCATCATCTTCAGAAACACTTTCATCGCATTCATCAAACAAAGGAGGACTATTGTAAATTATCGTGTGTGATGAAAAATAAATATGTTCTTCTTGTTCTTCTAGATATTCATCATAAAAAGGTTCATCACATAACTCACGAGTTTCATCAGTCAGACAAATGCTAGGAATATCAACTGTGAAGCTATCTATCTCAGATCCACACTCCTCCAAATCATAGTCTAAAACATCTTCGAACAACAAACATTCTTCAAGGTTATTAAACATGACAACCCTATCTTCTTCATGAAACAAAACAATGTCTACAAGATGATCCTCTGGCCAGAAATCATCATCATAAATTGGTTTACTAACTTCCTCTAAAGTTCCATGGATGTCATGATTTAAACTTAGATTTTCATTTTCAGTAATAGAATAAGTTTCACTCACATGTTCAGGACTATGTGAATGCTATAGATCTATGTAAGCGGGGGTTGTAACATGATTGTTCAGGAGCAGATCTATCTCTTCTTTTGCTAAAGGAGGAGGTGATCTATGTAATTTCTAGATCAAGAAACTATTGTTTTCTTTCTCTTCTGCATGTTGACCATGATGTTGAATACCTTCTTCTTGAATGTGATCACAAGAGCTATCATATCCTACTTTTTTATCAGCCAACTCTTCTTCATACTGATTATCTTTATCGACTTGAGAAATTTCTGATATTCCTTCCTCCTCTTCAAGAAGTTGTGTTTGATCTGTTTGTCTTATGAATTTTATATTACAACAATCTTCAAAAAGTATTTTAGTTGAATAGATTCTTTTACAATGCTGATGAAAAAATATGTGAAAATCTTTCAATGAAGGAATACTAGAATGAGGTAAAGATTTATAACAGAGTCTAGCATCTCTTTCCAACAAAAACATCAATTGTTTCATGAGGACATCTTCATGATGTATATTTAATTCATCCATGAGCTTGTGGAATTCAAACAAGTGTTGGGCGGGATTGTCGTCCACATATTTTCCAAATTTAGGAAGGACATCTTCCCAAACTTTAATGTATGGAACAGTGTTTGGAAAACCATAAACATTTGTAAAATCCAGAGGAGAAAACCTTGCAACAATTCGAGCAGTGAGCAAATTTGACATTTTGAGACCAGTGGAGTTGCCAGTGAATCATGTAGATTCTTCGAACCAAGGAGTCGCCAGGTGAATGATCACAGCCAATTGAATGTCTATCCCTTGTTCACCATCAAGGAATAGATATAAAAAATTTGTCATATCCCAGGGAAGATAGCTTCATTCCTCTGTCCCCAGCAACGTCGCCACAAAATGTTGTCAAAAGAGTTGCTTCTAGGCTGTAATAGAGCCAAGACTTAGCACATTTTAAATGAAAAAATAAGTTATCACTCAGAACTTGATTTGGGTTGCATGTAGGTAAATTATGAGATAACCACCAACAACTTTTGATTAGAAGCTACCCCTTCCAACCTGAGAGGGATCTATCGATTATATGTCACGATAGGATATCCAATAAGCTTAACGATGGGCGTATCTGTGGGTAACAGAAAGTTTTGAGGTATTTAGGGTTAATGGGTTGGACCGGAAGGTAGTCCATTGTGCATGGAGTCAAATGATCAGGAAAATAGCAAGAGTGTTTCGGCAATGGAAATCCATGGAGCAGAGGTGAGATAGAATCTGATTACAAAGAGAAGGATTTATAAAAGGATGGCAATGGAATAAAGAGAAAACATATCAATACACATGGATCACTTAGCGATGAGTGAATTCCAAGCACAAATCAGTGGAAAGAGATTGTTGGGACAGAGCATCTAGCAAAGGACGAATTATGAACCTTGATCTCTGCAAGAAAAAACCTATAACCATTCTGCAACAGAGCATCTAACAGAGGATGAATTCTATTAAAAACCAGTTACAAGTCGATAATAAAAGATAGATGGAGTGATATTGAAACTAAGAAAATGGACAAACTCTGCAAGAAACATCACAAGAATCTCTAATATGGATAAAACATGCTTCTGCAATCTTATATTAAACTGAAAATGAAAGCTACAGCCCAGGAGTCCCACTCCTGTGTGTATTTTCCCCTCCTTGTATTTTAAATAAATATGCCTCATATATGTATTGAGGTCGAAATCCTCTCTAATATAAAACATAACAATAGTTACAACCAATTCTTGAAACTTTCTACCATAGAAAATGGCCCAAACAGCTGAAAAATAGGGTTGCGGTCATGGCTTTGTATCTCTCAAATCGCGATAGCTGTGTATAAATTGAAAGAGAATTTTGTGAATATGTTTATTCTGATAAAAAAACCTCTCTCATTTTCCTGAGATACGTTTTCATTTTCCCCAAATCTACATTTAACAAACATGTTTCAAAATAAGAAAATATGAAATCCGAAAATTAGGGCTCGTAGATGGATTTGATTCTCCCAATATGTGACACCTATAGGAAAAATGAGAGAGGATAATGATATATAATGAGTTGGGCACAAAATACTCCAACGGTTTCTCGAAATGATATTCTAGTCACTCAGAATCCTCATTTGAAAATGATGACTCAGCACAGTAAAAAATGCCACATTTCTGAAAATGAATCTCATCTTGCGGGGAAATTTTGACTACCTTACCAAGATAAAAATTAAATTCCTTAGACACCACTGGATAGCTTATGATTTTTAGATGTCTATAGACTATTTGAACGTGAAAAATGGCCTCTCCACGGCTGAGAAAATTGCATTTTTCTAAAGCAATGTTGCATATGACTAGAGTCCCGATTTTGGGTTTTCGGGATTCAGGGAAACGAAGTAGTGGTTATTAAAATCTCCACATTGGCCAAATCCCCGATGGAAAAATCCCCAAAATAGATTTCATCTTTTACATTGCACTCTTTCGGGCCTTCGGGTTTCGGGTATCATGTACTCAAGAGTTATGACATGCAAGGAATCTCGAACCGCGAAATCACAATGGGATTAATTAGGCGATAATCATTTCTCTTAATATCTTAATTAATCACGATTAGAAATTAATCTTTAACCTTTCATGGATTTAAGTTTCATGACTTCGATAATACTTGACGCAAGAAATCCTGAATCGCGAAGTTGCGATGGGATTGAGTAACAATTAAAACACTTAATCTTTATTTGACTCGACTTATCCTTTAATACTTTAGTGAATTCGGGGATAGGAGCTGTAGTTATTAAGATATCTACGTCGGCCAAATCCTAGACGGAAAAAAACCTGTACTCTTGAGATTTTTCTCCATGTGCCTTAATGCTCGGTGTATGCGGTCGTTCCACTGCCAATGCTTCCCTTCATTCTCCTAAGTGACCGAAAGCCAAAATTTCAATATTCGTTACAACAGTAAGACTAGTGAAAATTTTTAGATCTGAAAGCTTTATGCTCTGCTGAAAGGTAATATTATTGGAAATTTTTCTTTCAACAATATGGATCTAGTTATGCTTGATAAATGTTATCCTAGTCTGAAAACTAGGGCACAACTATAAGAGAAAAGGTTTGATATGAGAAAATATGATAGAAATAGTGAAAGATGTGTTATCCCTATGCATAGAAAGAATGTTTGGACTAAACAATGGATGCAGGATCCTAGGAAGTCTTTTTTGCAGGTTAGATACTATGATCCTAGTGCATAGTATAGGAAAGGTTGGGGATCATTTAAAAGAAAATGAGGATTAACCCTTTGTTACAATTGCAGAAGACCGGGACATATGGATAAGGAATATTCTGGTAGAATATATAGTTGTCTTTGTTGTAAAGCTATGGACCATGAAGTTTTAGATTGCCCTAGAATGATAGCTAAGATTGAAAAATGAATATGAGACAAGAAGACTACGAGAAAGGTCAAGCAACTAAGACCATGGAAGAAACCCTGAAAGAATCAGAGACTGTATTGCTAGAAATGAAATAAACCTTGAATGCCCACTGAAATATCAACTTATTAGATATCTTTAAAGAAAAAGAGTGCATAGAAGAAAGAATAAGATACTTTCACATTGACTGTGTTATGTATGAAGAAACAAAGGTAAATATTATGATAGAAAAAACTTGGGAAACTTTAGGAAAGCCTGCTATGATTCCTTCATTAGGGGGAATAGGATTATTTAGAGGGAAGCTGATAACCCTCTGTGGGAAGCTCAACCAGATATCTATGAGTTCTCATGGAACTTCGATAGAGGAAGAATTTGAGGTTGTTAAATTTATTGAGAACAGTGCCACATTTGCCATATTACTAGGAAATCCTTGGATTGAAAGGGATCAGGACAGAAGGAAAGAAGAAGAAGTCTTAGAAAGAAGAAGCAAGAGTTGAAATATTTCATGACTAGGAGGATCACACACTTGATTGCAAAACATGAGAATAGATCGAAGCTATTTAAAACCAGAGACTTGGATGTCGACATTGGAAGAAGACAGGAAGACTCACAGAAGACTGAAGCACCTACCCGAGATAGAGAAGAAGTATTTCCCTTGAAGGAAAGAATCTCAACAGCATGAAGTTACTATTCCAAGAGGAGATAAGAATCAGAATGGAAAGAGGAATACTAAGACGAAGCTCATTGGAAAGCAAGCTAGAAAAATAAGCAAGAAGACATCAAAGATTGAAAATTTACAGAAGGTTCTAGAGGGATATCAGAACAATGTCACATGGCATTTGCAAAGGTTCCAGAGGGATATCAGAAAAATTTTCTGATATCATTCATGGAAAGGTTCCAGAGGGATATCAGAAAATTTGAAAAACTGGAACTTCGTCGGGATATCAGAACAACATCACATGGAACTTCGCCATGGCGAAGCAATATATCCATTGGGAATAGTATAACTGTTAGACCGATACCCCTAACAGGTAGAAAGGATTTTATGGTCAGAAAGCTCGCCATCAGACCGTTGGGACCTGACTGTAACAGACCGAACTGAATTAATGAAGGCTTCTCGCCTGTTGGAGATATTCGTTGCCTAGTTATCTACTTATTCCGTCGAACCTTGCACTAAGAACACTTTTTCCAACCATGATTATTTGATCCCATAGATTAATTGACTTCACACAGTGATCATCGCATTATCACCATCCATCTCATTGCATTGAGTCGTTATTCTTCAACCCTGAGATATTCAACCATGAGAGTGTATGTCCGAAGAACTTAGTGCAGTCGAAGAGTCTATGAAGGAGGTACTCATCGACCTCATGAAAGAAGAGTAATGTATGAAAGAGTAATGTTTGAGGGTATACAAGCATCGTCGACAAGAGGATTGCAAGCCTCTTCGTCGACTGCTCATGGATCCGGACCATATCGAACAGCAGCGGAATAGAGAACCAAGCACAGAGATGACCTAGCAAATTGGAAGCTAATATCAACCATATTACCTGACTACATCCCTCCTCTAGCAGGTGTAGTGAGTCATGATAGTGTGCCAAGAGATTTTGAGTACACCATGGTTACTGTGTACCTCCCGAAGGGAATACAAGTAGTTCGAGTGTAGCAGGACAAGATTGCAGCGTTGAAGTTCAACGACTTCAACTTAGGAGACCGCAAGAACCATAGTATGCTTGCCTTGTATAAATACTTAACCAGGATGAAGGGGAAGAACTCAAAGATAATCCCCCAGTCGTGGACGATGAACCTCATGCAGTCCACCCTGTTGAATGTAATGAAAATCCCACACTTTGGAAGGCACTAGGAAGTTAACGCCTGTGTCAAGATCCTACTTTCATGTTACCATGGAGGCTACTTATGGCTAGACCTCTGTATCACAATCGATTCGATGTTGATCCATAGGAACGCCAGATTGAGTATGCAAGGACCCGACCTGCAAGACTTCTATCCAAGGAAAGCCACAGATCATGCATTAGCATAGAATATCAAGGATACATACGGTGATGTTGAGAAGGGGATGTTGCTTCCATATAGAATGGTGCAGTGCGCCTAGCATGTCAATTAATCATAGGAAATCTAGTAAGGAAGAACAGACCTGCGTAGGTCAGAGGCTTTGTCATTGACCTCGCGAGGAAATGCATGGAAGGTGTACAGATGAACTGGTTGAAGTACCTAGTTAATCAACTAGAATTAGACTATCATAAAGCATAGGATCAGGGCTATGAGTTCCACTTTAGCTGGCTCCTAATTCTCATCATGTTTGTTTCTTGGGAGATGTCGGAAGGTGTGACCTTCCCAGACATCAAGTCGTTCGATCCACTTGCTATGAAGTTCACCACGCTCTGGTACTCGAGCGATATGGGAAAACAATGGCAGTCGAACACGGTCTTTCACACATACTATCTCCAGTTGAAGAGGGCTATCAAATTTTAACATTGCATAATGTTGAACACCCTACAATAGTTCCAACCACTCATGAATTTCTACGCAGATCGACACTTCATCTATATTACTGCACGAGAAGACAAACATAAGGAGGAGCTTCATTCATACTACAAGATCAAAGAAGAGGACCTCGAGGAGATAACTAAGGAATGGTTAGCATACTTCCTTATCCTCGCTAACCCTATAGATATGTCTGATGTTGAACTTGATAGCCTGGAGGCCGCTCGCAAAGAACATGACACACCCGAAACCAACAAAAAGAGGAAGACCAAAGAAGTCCAAGACTTAAGTAGCACCTCAGAAAAGACTGCTTTAGTACCACCTGGCCAAGGGGATGATGACGAGGTAGAAGAGATCAATGGAAAAGAAGATGATTAGAAGAAAGGAGAAGTAACAACGCCTAGAGATGAGGTTGATCCCTTGAAGAAGAGGAAGGTTTCTCCCACGAAACCCTGTTCCCTGAAATAATCCAGAGCCACCATGACTAAGATGAAGACTGTGCTCACTGTCGATGATTTTGACTTCATCATCGCAGTTGTAAACGACGCCTCGTAGGAAATATTACACAAAAAAAAATCCAAGCAAGAGGAGATGTAAAACAGAATCAAGGTCAAACTCCAAGGGGTGCAATAGGCCCTTCAGTCCAGTCGCGTAGTGTCCACTACGCCCCTGCCATCGGGAGAACTAGAGTTGGGAGATGAGCCAACCCAACTGCGCCAAATAGTTGATGCGACCGAAGCTCACCTTCATCGCGCACAATAAGAAACTGAACAAGCCACCCCGACCTTGAAGAAAGTGCAAGAAGTACTCATAAAACAATGTTGACTTACAGAGAAGGAGAAGGTTTCTCTCTAGATGAATTTTGAAGAGGAGAAAGCATAGATTCAACAAGAAAAGGAACAGTTCCTCAGAGAGCAACTCGAAGTGAAAGAACTAGTCAATAGAGAACTCCACTCTGTGATGGGCTTAGAGACAAATGCAGAAGACCAAGTTGATCATCAATAAGAGAAGCTTGTGGAAGCTATCCATCAGCTACAACAAAGAATAGTAGATTCAGAGCTTCGCGCAGTGCCCGACACACCACAGGATGTGAGAGATTAAAGAGATGCAACTTCTTGAAGCACAGTTGAGAGAATTAAGGCCCTTTCCATGGAATGCAAGAAACTAAGTGACCGTAGTGCCCAAACATATGAGAAAATCACTGAGAATCTAGAACTAAAGGCATTGGATTCACAGCTCTAGGAGGCGAAGCAGCAAGCAGAAAAAATACAGGCGCAATTGAAGCCCCTGCCAATTGTTGAAAGGATTAAACGATCCCAAGAGAAGCGCACTTCTCAACAGTAGATCCACACCATTCAGAGAAAATTCATGGAAGTGACTCAGAGGCTCCAACCTATATAGGATGAGTCTTACCAACTATTCACAGAGATCGAAGGCTGAGGAGTAGAACTAGAGCAAATTGTCAATGCAATTGAACAACGCCTAGAGGGACCTGTCAATGAAGCAGTCATCCAAAAGTTTATTGAATAGGAGGTCATGTAACAACAACAAGTCAAAGAAGCTCGAGCCAAGCTCAAGGATTTTGAATCAGAGCTACCCAGATCAGAGTGACTTGGGACGTGTCACAAGTTAGTGTTGGGGGCCTGTTGGCCCATAACCAAGTTTTGCAGATTCTTGGTCATTTTTGACCTAGTTCTGGGACATCGATAGGATTTCGAAGGTGGAGCGCAAGAAAAAGTGGAGATTGCAGTATCTAGGCCCCTTTTTAGGTATTTATGGGTTTTGGGCATATGTAACAGGTATGGGAATGTTGGTCCATGGGTTTACCCATGTTTAGGCTCGATTTTGTAATGTATAAATAAGTAGTTAGGCAATGTAAGAAGAGGTCGGTGTGCTAGGTGATAAAGTTTAATCTATGTGATCGAAGAGTTGTAAGTTATTCTAAGTGAAAGTAATAGTTGTAAGTGATTCATGCATACTGTGTGAGACTTGTAGAGCTAAGTGCAAGTGACCGTAGACACTGTATGTAGGGTTTGTGTTGTAACCTAGCTTATAGAAGGAGGATCTAGC
>JASDQU010103176.1:2536-95099 GCA_032191745.1 Picea mariana | reverse complement strand
GGAATGAAGCACCTTTTCGATCAAATCTGGCCTGCACTCCTCTGTCATACGCCACCTTAATTCTACATGGATCACGCCAGGGGTAACTGAGCCCTTAAATGATGAATTAGCGTGTACAGGCTTCCTTGGTGAGTTGAGGACTTGGCATGGATTTTGTGGAAAGAACCAGTACAGAGGACCATCTCGGGAACACTTCCCGCCGGGACATCCATACCTTGCAATTAACGAGTGAGGTGAGGTTTCAACCACCCTCTCTCTTTGTCATTTACTCTGAGCAGGTATCAGGGTTGAGATCAAGTTGAACTGGTACCTAGAGAACATGATGATCCCTTCTACAACTATACTCGGTGTTTCGGCCCTTTGCGTAGCTCTTACTATCGCCTCCAAGAGACTATGGGTTGCCCAGCTCGTGCCTATCTTCAAAGGTGCTTTCGACGTTTCAGGGTTCATGGATAGGAAGGAGCAGATCCTTTTTCTTCAAAGTTGTGATGGGTGAAATGCCAAGAGGGCCTAATGGGTGCCACGAACCCCTCTCTGATCTGACGGTCCTGAACTAATTCGGTAATACCGTGGGCCCTGGTCCAGGACATCTTCGGTGCTTCACATCTCAAGGATATGAAAGAGCTGCTCCTTGTGCTTCAAAGTCACGATGGGCGAAAAAGGAAGAGAGCCTAATCGCACACCACGTGTCCCTCTGGGATGAACAACTAAGATCGCTCTCGGCTCTTCGGGACCTGTCTTGCCAAATGATAAACCTTAGCGTCCCTCCTCTAGGCCTGCTCCTTTGTGACCAAGTGCCAAAACCATGGGCCCGACTCTGGGTGCTTTCGGTGCTTCGGGGTTCAGGGTTCCAAGATGTGAGATGATGAGGGACTTTTACCCCTTGAAGTCTTGAATGCCGATATTCCGACGCGACTAGATATTGTGCCATGCGTCACTAGATCGGACGACCCAAATTTTGTCTTGAAATATAGGTGCTTTCTATGACGCTATACCTCAGGTAACTTGGTAGCCCCGAGATCCCGGTGACCATCAATAAGCTTTATAGATGGGTCTCAACCGCTCGACAACAAAACTTCACCCACTCGCATGACTTGTAACCTGAAAAGAGATTCTTCCGTGCTATGCTTGGGCGCTTCTCATGCAACTTGCAGACCTGGGTATTTTTGTGCCCAAGAAAAAAATTGTTGCTAACACCTTCCAACTGTCCTTCATTCCCCACACACTTTCACTCCAATAATTCTGAGAGCATAGATCTAATAGCTACTCACAATCTATCTTGAGAAAGCAAATCTCAAAGCCACTCCAACCAAGCTAGTAATTCCAAGACAACAAAAGATAACTTTCTCCATGAGAGCTTCTCTCCTTTTATAAGTTGAAGAGATAAGGTAAGGAGGTTAGGATGATCCCACTAAATCATGAAAGCGAGTAAGATCCAAACCATTCGGATGCCACCTCACCATGGAAGTTTCTCCTTCTGGAAGATTTGAGAAAACACTCGTTTTTCCCATGTGTAAGCATTCTCGCACCCTGCCTATAGAGCAACCTATGAACCTCTCGCAACCCATATATGGTGAAATATATGAGAATCAAGCATTCTCACACCCTGCCTACAGAGCAACCTGTGAACTTCCTTTTTTACAGGGTTTTTACAAGGGAAAATGCAACTTCTTTTCTCAGGAAAAGTTCTTCTCCCTTCTCTCTTCAGGAAATTAGGCCACTAACCCCCTCTGAAGGAAACAGATAGGTTTACATCATTAATGGTCATAGGGATGATAAAAATAATGTGTAACAGAGAGCCCCCCAAAGTATGAAGTTAGAACAGAGTGATAGCTGAAATACTTTGTCGAGTGTGTGTAGGGAACAAGGAACAGTCGGTCGGAAACCTGCCAACAAACAAGGAAATACTGTACAATAATATATTATCACTGAGGTAGGCATTCCCATACTTAGAATACAAATGACTCAAAGCATAAATGCTGACATGCGAAGATCCATGTCAAGTAAGACAGGTCATGGCCACCAAACATACACTGTGGATCCATGCCAATAGGACTAAAATCTGAACATAGCCACCAAAAATACACTGTGGATCTATGTGTTAAATACTCAAATTTGAACATAGCCACGAGACATACAATGTGTATCTATGTAACAGTACACTAAATATGCTCCAACGCAACCTGGATCTGTCAAAAAAATATCTAGGGTCTTCATCTCTACCACTGTATAGTACGAATCTAACCATGTGAATACATGTTCTGAGGTCGAACATGGTAGAAACCACTTGATTACCGGTCATTATTGTATATCGTTAAAAAGTGCGAGGGAAATCACCATTAATGTCAATGAATCCCAAGGTACACTAGTACAATCCAATGAATGTGAATTAATGAGCTGAAGTCAAACACTCGATGAAATCTCCCGATCAGGGGTCAATAATGAAAACCCACTGTCGGAAGCAAGGAAACCTACCATTAAGGCATGCAAGTTCCAAGGTACCAATTGGTTTCTAAGTCTAATTCCTGGATAATGAGTTGAAGTCAATAGGAAAAGACTCATCATAGGAGGGCCTTAATGTATCCCACATCAATGACATGAAACAAGTAACAAGATTTGATGTAGATCAGAGTAACAAGTGATTCAGGACTGACTCAGGGATGGCTGACACAATAGAAGGCTTAAATACTACAAAAATGGCCGATGCAATGGAAGGCTTTCCGGGTTGAAATTCTCTTTGAACATATTGACTACACGACAAGTCTTGGAAATACTGACTCAACAATAAGGATCACAGACCAATTTGTAATCTTATAGGAGTATGATCAGGAGACAAGTGGATTTTCCAACCTAGACACAAGGCGAGTGAAAGGGTGTCATGTTCAAAAGTGACTCTTCCATGGAATACAGGTTTAGATACATTTCTTTCCAAATTTCCCCCCCACCATTTCTGGTGAGTACCTCTTTATTTTTACACAAGCTTGAGGAGGATAACATATGCTTGTTTATTTAAGCTCATCCTTTGGATGAGTCCCTCGGAGTATGTTTAATGAACCCTAGGAAGGAGTGGTTCGGTCCCATTTGGGCCTTTCGATGTTTATTTAACGAGTCCAAAGAAATAAAACTCATGGTTTTTTCATGTTTAGAGAGTCTGAAAAACACTTAAGGAAAACTCAGGTCCCATATGGGCCTTTCGATGTTTGTTTTATGAGTCCAAAGAAAGAAAACTCAGGGGTTTTTCATGTTTATAGAGTCTAAAAAACACTTAAAGAGAACTCTC
Source organism: Picea mariana (assembly GCA_032191745.1). Taxonomy (NCBI): domain Eukaryota; kingdom Viridiplantae; phylum Streptophyta; class Pinopsida; order Pinales; family Pinaceae; genus Picea; species Picea mariana. Next base: position 91,819 of record JASDQU010103176.1, on the reverse strand, counting down.
TCAGTTCCTTTTTCATAAAGTAGTCTGATGAGACCGAAAAAGAGATAAACTATCACTCAACAGATGTTTTCTTCAAATACTTTAACGAGCGTGAAAAGAACAAGGTCACTCGGCAATATTTTCATGTTTAGAGAGTTTGAAAAGAGCTTAAAGGAAACTCCAAAGGGTTCCTTTTTTGTATAACCTTTACGAGTCCGAAAAAGTGATAAAAGTGTACTCAGTTACATTCTCATTGATTTACGAGCATGAGAAAGAACAAAGACTAAGCTCGGTAACTTATTCTCATGTATTTACGAGCATGAGAAAGAACAAAGACTAAGCTCGGGATTGTTTTCATTTTTATGCAAGCTTTAAAACAAAACAAAACTATGCTTGGGATAGATTTTAATTTTTACACAAGCTTAAAAACAAAACAAAACTATGCTTGGACCTGGTTTCATTTTTACACAAGCTTGAACCATAGAAAACTATGCTTGTGACTTACCAATGCATAACACAAGGATGGTTGGTACTTAGCCCCCAGTTTAAGAAGCTAGCGACTTAACTTCAGCATGAAGTCCAGAGGCTGAGGCAAATGCCCCCCAAGCTTCGTTTCATCTAACTACAAAGGAGAATGAAATGAAGCTTCAAATACTAGATGAAGGACTTGACTCAAATAGAGAGGGGGAAAACTATTTCATTTTTTAACGATCTTGACACAGAAAGAAGAAATATGCTCGTAACCTATGTTTCATTTTTTAATGAGGTTGCCACAGAGATGAAAAAACTATCCTCATAAGTGGTTTCATTTTTTAACGAGCTTGAAATTAGAAAACCATGCGCAAAGACCTTTGTTTCATTTTTTAACGAGGTTGCCTCAGAGACGCAAAAACTATCCTCTGAGTCTTCTTGATCACGAATTCCAAGAGGACAATGCTCCAGAAGGAGACCATGTCAAGGGAAAAAACTCGGTCATGGCTTCTAAGAGGTCTTCGCTGGAAGGAAGAAACACACTCTGGAAGGACACCATGTCGAGGGTTGCGACAGGAGTAAAGAGATCAGGCTCTAACAACCCTATCGAAGAGATCACCATGTCAACTACTGGATCTAAGTCATCAGAAAATGAAGCCATGGGCGACAATGCCACATAATTGACCTGTGGCAGGGGCAATACCGACTGCATATAAGAACCATTCAGGGAGGCAATCCAGTCGGGGTCAATGAATGCAAGTTGATCAACAGTCACAACTCATTCATCGGGAGGGAAAGATATCACATGAAAAAGAGCAGACGCAATAGATTTCATGGCATAGACATAATCCCGCCCAAGGAGTAAAGCAAAATCCAAGGGGTCTTGGACTACCATGACATCGATAAAGACAGTTTTCCCTCCCAAAGTTATAGGAAACTGAGGAAGGGTCCCTAAAGGTTGGCTGGTTCTTCTATTAAAGGATAACATATTCTGTGTAATCGGCGCAAGTGGAGGACAACCCAAAGCCTACCAAGCAATAGAGGACAAAATACTAATGGACGCACCTTCATCTATCAGTGTCTGAGGAACATATCGACAAAAAACCTGTACTGTAATCTGGAAAGGAATGTGAGAGGGAAGACGAGGTCCAGTTAGCACACCCCAATCAAAACAGATGGCCTCATTACTTGGAGGGGGTTTCATGGGAGAAGGAGGAATACCCCCGACACAACAGAGTCTGTATCAATGAGAAAAACATGGGCATTATTGGGTTTACTCTCTAGTGGAAGAGTAGGATCGACCGATGGAGAGATCATATTGACCACTTGAGTTTCATTCTCCAAAGAGAGAATGGGGTCAACAGATGGAAACAAATCAACCACTTGGGTGACACTCGCTAACGGGAGAGTGGGATCAACCGAGGATGGGATCAGATTGATCGCTTTAGTTGCACTCTCTGAGGGGAGAGTGGGATTGATCGAGGATGGTATCAGATCAACCACTTTGTCAATCGGTTCAACTAAAGACGTGACCACATTGATGACATGATCAACCAGATTAACCAGTGAAGGGACGGGAGTGATCATTCCATCAACTATCAGAGGGTTGAGAGAAAGCTTACGGTATGCAGTTGGAAGTTGAGGCTGTGAAACAATCATGTCTTCCAGTAATTTCGAGGCTTCGTCCATATGAGGACAAAGGTGAGTGAGATGACTCCCTTTGCGTAACATACATGGGAACATGACTCTACTTTTCTTCTCCCCAACCGTAACATGACTGGTTGACAGGGGGTTGTCAGCATGTTGTTCAGAGGTTAACGACATGGGTTGGTGAGGATGTGTAGACCATGTTTCTATAACCTTGGATAGACTAGGGAATTCCTTAAGAAGATGGCTACCCTGACCAGGGTTGTTTTCCAACATGTTTGACAGTGGTTGGAGGTTTTGACCCTTGTTTAACTTTCTTCTTCTTAATCTTCCTTTTCTTCTTCTTCTTATTCAACGGGTTACTAGCTTCAGAACTTTCACCCGACGAAGAAGATGAAATGGAAGGCAACATTGCAAGCGAAGAAGGTAAAGAATACCTTATTGGTGAAGAAGGTGAAGGATCAACATGAGGTTGATGCTCTTGGGGGGAAGTGCTTGTGATTGAAGCACTGACTGCATTCGGGATTACCTAAGTGGAAAAAAACCATACCGGTAATCCAACAGTGAGACCTGGAAGGCTCAAAATAGTGATGTGAGGAGGACCAATGTTTCCATAAGAAGGAAAAACAAAAGGTTCCCCTGGAGTAGATGTTCCTTCATTGGTCATTTTGGGAACTGACGCCATTAAATAAATATCCAATCTAGAGTCCTCTAGGGAAGACAAACAACACACGCTAAAAATCTAGTAAGCAAGCAAGCAAATAAAACCTTCTCACAATGAATGCACTAGTTGGTGATGAAATCCAATGTCGTGGGAACACAGTAAGAAGTGGTTGAGATAGAGTGGGTGGAAAAGTTACTTTGACGACCTGCTTAACGGACTTACACCCTGGTGCAAGCTCCCACACATAATCGTGGGTATACCCTCCAAGGAGCCCGAGTGAGTTTGGCCAACGTCGATTCCAGGTACCGTGAAGACTTGCCCCTCCACAGTCACCTCGTGTAAAGAACCTAGAAAGATAGGCCACTAAGGTTACAAATCACTACAGTGATGTCTGGGGAAATAGTCGACAGTCCGATCCACACGCAAGGGCAGGGTATCTAGCACGAAATCAACTTGAAAGGCTTCCAATCATCATTGTGGGTATACCTCTCAAGCGACCCCCATAATACACGTAATCTCTACACCAAGACCAACAAATCAGGGTGAGTAACTCTGCTAGTCTCAATGCGACCTCGTGATTGACCCTTGTGTTAGAAGGGCTTCCCAGGACAAAATGTAATAAGTGGATTTAACCGCTCCCTAACTTGAGATTCTATGTTTGTTTGCAACTTTGGAAAGTTATCTTTCACACCTATTCCAAATCCCTAACGCTAATCTAATGTAGGTTTGCTACCAGAAAGTATAAAAAATGTCTAATCAGTTTTTTATAAGCGCTTGATTTTATGGCTGTTGTTACTCAAAAAGAAGATGGCGTCGACAACATGGTGTTTCGACCGACTTGAAAGTTATGCAAAGTGATGAAGATGCAATATTTTCATTTCGATGAAAGCTATGCTACGAGAAGGAGAAAACATTTATCATTCCCATATGCATGATGTCCCAAAATATATTAAACTCATCAATATCAAGATTCTCAAGAAATGAGAAAAAGGTACTGAACACCAACGCACGATTCATGGCCTCCCCCCGACCATGAGGGGGAATTTTTTTCATAATTTAAGATCAAAAAATGCCAAGAATCATGCAATTTCGCTACTTCAAATGCAAGGATGCCTCCAATCTAATATAATGCAAGAAATTAAATCTTTTTGTTTCAAAAATTTCACTAAAAGCAATAATGAACTTTCTTAAAACAAAGAAACCCAAACTAATAGTTTTCTTTTAAAGCGAACTATTCAGAAGAAATCTGATCTTTCCCTCAACAATTCTAAAGAAAACACATGCTTTGTAATTGAAAGACACTCAAAGCAAGATACTAATCCTTCAAACCCAAACAAAGCAAAAGTGGCTAAAAGCAACTCAAAGGATGTCAAGAAGACTGTAAACAGATTAATATAGGCTCCAAAAGTTCAATACAGTTTTTCAAAGCAAAACTAGGCATCAAAAAATGACAAGACCCAATCCAAAAAATTTTACAAACAAGTTCGTAGGCTGGCAGTGTATTACAGTGCAAGAATCAAAGATTCTTGCAGGTTGAGCAAAGGTTGACTGTGAGGGGTTCACACTGGACTTAACACTAGGGTGCGAACTCAGGTGTTTCTTGCAGGCCACTAAAGGGTACAGTGCGAGAATGCCTGTAAACAAGAAATTTTTTGAAAAAGGACTAAATTTGAGTGAACTTTTAGATCCAAAGAGTCTGGATGGATCTCCCACAGACTCAAAGACCAGAAAACAAGCAATCAAAGCAAGGGAAACTAGACTAACTAGGAAACAATCCGTTCCCCAGTGGAGTTGCCAATTTTGTTATCAGACTAATTGGTAGGTGTAGACACTAATTGATCTCCCTAGATCCACCTAGATCTAGAACAAAACACACCAGAACATNATGCTTTCCTTAAGTTTTAGATATTGAATTTACTAACTAAAGAGGGATGGGTGGCATACCGTTTAAATGTCGCTTCCTCTCACCATCACCATCCTAGCTCCATTCCAACGATCATACAATGATGAATCTGCAAAAAAACACAACCCACCAAAGTGATAGTAATAGAATAAACTCAATATAAACCTATGTATGTGATCAAGGAATCATACAATAAAACACACCAAGCATTATAGGAAAGAATCATATTACTGTATCATATTAAATGTGAACGAGATATTACAACCATGGCCTTGATGTCATAAGGTCCCTTCCAACTGTCCTTCATTCCCCACACACTCTCACTCCAAGAATTATAAGAGCATAGATCTGATAGCTACTCACAATCTATCTTGACAAAGCAAATCTCAAAGACACTCCAACCAAGCTAGTAATTCCAAGCCAACAAAAGCTAACTTTCTCCATGAGAGCTTCTCTCCTTTTATAATTTGAAGAGGATAAGGTGAGGAGGTTAGGATGATCCCACTAAATCATGAAAGCGAGTAGGATCCAAACCATTCGGATGCCACCTCACCATGGAATTTTCTCCTTCTAGAAGATTCGAGAAAACACTTGTTTTTCCCACGTGTAAACATTCTTGCACCCTGCCTATAGAGAAAAATGTGAACCTCTCGTAACCCAGCTATGGTGCAACCTGCAAGAATCAGGCATTCTTGCATCCTGCCTATAGAGCAACCTGTGAACTTCCTTTTTTACAGGGTTTTTACAAGGTAAAATGCAACTTCTTTTCTCAGGAAAAGTTCTTCTCCCTTCTCTCTTCAGGAACTCAGGCCACTGACCCCCTCTGAAGGCAACAAATAGGTTTACATCATTAACGGTCATAGGGATGACGAAAATAATGTGTAACACTTAGCTTTGGGTTATGGGGTCTCTTATTGAAAATGAAAAACTAAAATCAAAACAAAACAGGAGTGGTATTTACAGTGGCGGAACACTAGTTATGGCCCAAAAGAAATATTTCTTCAAAAAATTCCCATTTACAGGACTACCAAAAACTTCACCACCCTCCAAATTCCGCAACCTGTAAGTATTATTTGGAAATACCTCATATATTTTGAAGGGCCCAATCCATAGGGCTTCAAATTTACCATGATTTCCCTTGTCCTATTTGGGCACATCCCATTTGAGTACTAGGTCCCCTAGCTGGAAAGCCTCTTTTCTTACAGTTCTGTCAAAATCTTTCTTGATCTTCTGTTAATGTTCATGTGCTTTGTCCAGTATCTTCCCTCTAGTCTGTTGCACTTCTATCAGCTGTTGCATTCTTTTGATCATATCATCAGGCTCCCCTTGGTATTCTTGGAAAACATTTTTCACTGACAAGGTGAGATAAGAAGGGAAGATGGCTTCTACCCCATACACAAGTTGAAAAGGAGAGACACCAAGAGATCTCTTTGTTGTCACTTTGTCAACCCATAGAGAAAATTTGAGCCTTGAATCCCATGATTTCTTATTATCCTCTAACAATCTTTTGATGATCTTTATAAGGATCTTGTTAGAGGACTCTTCCATTCCATTCCCTTGGGGGTAGTAAGGAGTTGAGTGAATAAGTGAAACTCCAAACTATTCACAAAATTGGATCAATGGCTCGGCCTTGAAGGATGTAACATTATCAATGATGATTTTGTTTGGACAACCAAATCTTGCTATAATGTCCTTAAGAAAACCAATGAATAACTTGTGAGAAGCACTCCTTATGGGGATAGATTCTATCCATTTGGTAAAGTAATCAGTGGCAATTAAGATCCACCTGTGCTAACCACTAGAAGCAGGATGAATTTCCCAAATAAAATCTAGGCCCCACTGCTGAAAGGGTCCTGAAGCTACCATAGGCTTCAATGGTAAAGGCTTGAGTTGCTTCTTCCCAGATAATTTTTGGCACTTAACACAAGCCTTGATTTTTTCATAGACATTGGTGAATAGAGTAGGCGAAAAATACCCAGCCTTGATAATCTTATGGGCCATGGTCCTCCAAAAGTGATGTCCCCCACATAGACTATCATGAAAATCAAACATAATTTTTTGGGCTTCTTATGGGTATAGACATCTTAAAAGCACTCCAAGAGGATCTTTCCAATACAAAACCTGATCAATAAGGCAATATTTGATTGCTTTGAGCTTAAGAGATATTTTCTTTATTTTTCTCATTCCATCATTAGGTTGTAAATTTTGCAGAAAAAATATAATATCTTTGTACCAGATGCATTCTGCCAATGGAGGGTTGTCCTGAGAACTTTTACCAGACAACTTAGCTGGCTAATTTTTTGAGCAAGTGTTCATGAATTTAACCCCCAAAGATTTGCAATTAGACTCAGTCAGTAACTTGGTTAAACCTTTACCTTTAATAAACTTGGTGGGATTTATTTCAAGATCCAATTCAAGGATTTTAGCAATCCACTTGCTCCTTCTTCCGTCTATGTCAGGCTGAATGAGAATGTCCTTCACAGAAGCTGAAGGAACATATGCAATGAATTTTGAATGAAGGACATGTATTCTAAAATCCTTGAGGGATTTCACCAAAGCATAGGCCTACTTATCAATGATGTCATATTGTATCTATGCATCTCTCAATGCTCTGCTGAAAAAGGAAATAGGTTGCTCCAGCCCTTCAACATTTTTCTCCAATAAAACAACTGCTACTGTATCAAAAGAAGCAAAGGAAAAAATTAGAAAATCCTTGGAATAATTGGGATTGATTAGAATAGGTGCCTCAATCAATGCCTTCTTGATTTGGTTGAAGGAATCTCTAGACTCAAGAATCCATTTCAATTCATTTCCCTTCCTAAGCATGGTCGTGATATGCTTTACTAATTCAACAAAATTTGAAACAAACCTTCTAAAAAAAATATTTTTTCCCAGCAAATACTAGACTTCCTTCTTGGATCTGGCAAGTGACAAGGTTTGAATAAATTCTAATCTACTTGAATCAATCTAGACCCCCTCTGTTGATACTATGTGTCCCAACAATTTTCCCTCCTGCATGGAAAATAGAGACTTTTTGGGATTGAAGGAGAGACCAAATTTTCTTCATTTTAAGAAGACATTTCTCAAATGATAACAATTCTCTTTATCGGACCTGGAAAAAACTGTAATTTCATCCAAGTAGATGACTACAAATTTATCCTTTTCTCCAATGAATGCGATGTCCATATCTCACTGAAAGGTTTCTGTTGCGTTCATCAATCCAAAGGGAATTTTGGCATACATGAATATTCCCCAAGGAGTAGTGAAGGTTGTCGTTTCTCTGTCTTTAGGTAGGACAAAGATCTGATTGTAGCCAGAAAATCCATCAATCATGGAAATCCCGGATGCACCTGTCATCCTCTGCAATATGTGTTCCATCTTTGGCAAAGGGTAATTGTCCTTCCTAGAGATTTTGTTCAAGTTCCTGAAATCGACACACAGTCTCATTTCACCATTCTTCATTCTTACTAGGATCAGGTTGTCCACCCATTCATAATATCTCAAAGGGATAATTATTTGGGCATCCATCAACTTCTTTACCTCCCTTTTCATAATTATGAACATCATAGGATTTATTTTTCTTAATTTCTTCCTAAATGGTTTGGCCTCCTCTTTCAATGGGACCTTATGCTCAATGACACGTGTGTCGTATTTCCTAAGGTCTTCATAGGTCCATGAAAAAACATCAGCAAATTCTCTTAATAGCTCAGTGTACTCGACCCTTTGCTCCCTCATCAAGTTGCTTGACAACTTGACAGATTTTGGATCCTCCTCTGTGCCAATATTGCACTCATCTACATCGGCATCCCCATTTGAAACTTTACCTTTTACTCCCACTTCATTTATGTCAAACAATATTTCCAAAAGAACTAGTCCCTTTGGGATATGATTGTTGGGTAACTGGACAATATGATGATTAGAAATTTTGTTCAGCAAAACACTAGCATGAGGATCTATTTTAGAATCAGGATCTCGATCAATGTGTAATGAAAAAAACTCATCAATAGTGTCCATGAATCTTTTGATTTCAAGATCATCCTCAAACACTTTCCAATGCTTGACATTGTCAGCTATAGAGGGTCTAAATTTCACTTATACATCATATTTGATTTTAGGTGGCAGAGAGACACTGAAATTAATTTCTGAAACAACCAGAGAATAGTCATGGTTTCTCTTCTCTTGGAAAAAATGAAATGTTGAAGGCTAAGAAAAATTTTTCAATTGGATCCCAAACTTCATTTCTGTAACTTCTAAGTTGAGGGTGCTTGGATTGATAAATATTTATTATCTAATGGACAATTAACTCAACATCCCCAAACATCGATATCTCTTTAATTCCCATATCTTTTGCAGCCCTCAAACCCAAGACAAGAGCTTCATATTATGCGACATTATTGGTAGCCTCAAATTCTAACTTGTATGACAGAGCTATGATTTCTTGAATAGGAGAAACAAATACCACCTGAGCACCAACACCTTCTCTAGAATAGGCTCCGTCAAAGAAAATTTTACAAATAGAGGTAATCGGAGGAGAATATTCACAGAGAGTGAGGGAATGCTTCCTGATTTCAAGAAGGGGCTCAGGGGCATCAGTGAGCTGCAATAAGATGGATCCAAAATTAGTATCGAGGGAAATAATAGGATGGTTGGTGGGATCAGATTCATCACTAATAATATAGTCCAATTGAGCTTCTCTATGCAGTCTTCTATGCTCCCCACCAAACACATGAATGGTAGAATATGTGAGGTCCATCCGCAGGGTTCCCCCAAGTCTCTTTTTCCAAAATATTGACAATAACATGCCAAACTTGGGGGGAGCATCAACTACCACAATATCCATGACCACACTTTTCATGGGTAACTGAAACAAGGTTACAACCAGATCTTTAATGACACCAAGACACTCTACCTTCCTTGAATCAAAAGAAAACAAATCATGATAAGTCTTTGTGATTTCTAATCCAAGTTCATCCATGATAGTTTTGGGCATGAGATTATGAGACACCTCTGAGTCCATCAAACAATTATGCAACACCTTTTCATGTATGTTCAGAGATGTATAGAAGGGAGGGGATGAATCATATCTATATTCTATCAAGGGTAGATGTATCGAAGGGAGGAGATGTTCTAGCAGAAGGTTTACTAAGTCTCTGGAAAAAGATGAAGGCTTGGACTGCAACAGTTTAGAGAGGGACCTTTTAAAATATTCATTCTTGACCAGCTCTGAAAGGGGTGGAGGGATCCTAATATTTTCAATTATGTGCTCAAAGATGAAATAGGAGGAGGGATTCATAATTTCTTTCACTTATGGGACAGTACCTTTGACTACTGGTGAGGGGTTTTATTTTTTCTTCTCCTTGTTGTCGTTCATTGCGTCTTTAGCAGGCTTCTCTGCTCTAGAAGGATGATTGGGGATGTCATATTTCCCTTATTTCTTATTAGACTTGACGTTATATTTATTGGGACTACTATTGGTCTTATCCCCTTTACTCAACTCATTTATTTGTTCGTCCATGAGGGACTCCTCATATGCAGATTGGGTCAGTTGGGGAAATGGGGAGGTCTCTCCAAGACATTGTAGAAACTTGTTGGTAGCCAATTCACATTTTTTCTACTGTCCTTATGAGCTGCCTACACCAGTTCTTCGCAAACCTTGATTTTCGTTGCAATTCTCAAATAAAATGACACTTTTATTTTTGTGATTACCTTTCTTCTTGTTTTCATGACTGTAAGCGTGAAAACTTATTTTTCGAAGTTACATTAAAATCATCACCGAATTGTCGTTATCATTCTTGTTGATATGCCCACTGCGTTTATAATTTACTTATCATTATACAGTTGGCAAGACCTATTGATCTGTACTCATTTGACATTCTTTGATTGATTATGTAATTTCGTTTCATAAGTGATTGAGTTTGTGATGCATTGATGATTGGATTTATATGCTCTTTGATCGATTCACTTGGCATATTGGTTACATAAAAACGCATCGGTGTTATGGTTAAACCCTTGGCATTGGTTTTGATTCATTTGTTTGGTTTTAAAACTATGGTAAAACTATGGTTCACGCAAATGTTTAATCTACTTATGATTGATTTCATTGGTTGATTGAATGGCATAATTGTTAACCTATACAATAGTGGGTTGAATAGCTATTTGCGTCGACGGTTGTACTATAGATATGACTGTTTTTCATGTAATGAAATAGCTCCACCACCTTCGCGCGATATGTCATTAATGTCTTCCCCTATCCCTATTTCACCTTTGCTAGTTTTGGGTAAGCCTCTGAGTGTTCTGCCCCTACGTATGCTACGATTCAAACCCTGGCTCGTTCACATCGCTCACCGTGTGCTCCTCTCTATGGCACCGGTGGTGCGAATAGAGCCGAACGGTAGTCAAGCTCTGTTATTATTTGATAATGCCCGTAAGGATTTAAACGATAGTGGATGGCTCATGTTTGTACATAGGTTCAAGGGTTTCAATTTATTTGTTTCACAACAATTCGCCCTTACCTTTGATGGGTGTAGGGCTAAAGTAGGTGACATTTAGCTGGAACTAAATGAAGACTTCATAAGCTCTGCCACAGGATTGGCAGCCACGGTCCAACGATGGTTTAGAAACTCCAAAGTCGATGAGGTTCCATGGCCTCTGCTATTCATATCATGAAAGGTCACATCCTGTGACAAAGGTATGCCTATTTCCACACTTAAACCCAGGTGGCATGATCTTTTGATAATGGTTAAACAATTCGTGACTTGTGAGTGTCGGTATGAATTGGTTTTTCTTTATCAACTTCGACTGTTAATGAATTTCATGGGCTATCCATTGAACATGCCATTTTACTTCCTGCGTAGTCCTTACAAAATGTCTAAGAGGTTCAAATGTGAGAAGGCTGATAGCAGCCTGTTTCACCATGGCTTGATTAGACTCATCGTCGTTCACCATTTGAACCTCCACTGCGATAATTGGCAAGTCTTTCTTTCTCAAAATGGCTTTGTTGATTCAGAGTTTGTCCAAATCGACAAGTCCTTGGCCAGTGAGACTAAGGTCGGGCCACCCGTGCCTTTCAATGCTCTTCTACCCTCTCCCAAACCCTAGGTCGACCCTGACATTGACCTACCCGACATCGTTACAAACAAGGATGAGGTTGTCCAGAAGCCTATGAATAAGAAGGTCAAGGGTAACCCTACTGTCAACAGCAAGGGTAAAAAGAATTCTCAATTGATATCGAGATGGGCCCGGAATAAACCTAAGCCTAGCATCGACCAAAAGCCCATAGTTCTCAGTGAAGACTCAGACTCCGATATCGAGTGCTTCCTAGCTAGAGAGTACCCCTATTCCCAAGGCCTGTGCTCCGAGCCACCCTATGACTATGTTTCTAATTAGCCCCCATGCCTAAAGAATAATCCTAATTACCCAGGAATCAAGCTACATATTGAAACCCTCGATGATTTAAAAAAACCCTTGCTTGTAATTTCGAAGCCCGAATAGACATCATGCAGCCAATGTAATGTGTGGCTTGAGCGCTACTATGTCGATGTTCCCTTATTACAATTGAAGATCAAGTATTTAGAGAGCCAAGTCACCATTTTGTCGAGAGAAAGAGACAAACTTCAAGCTGTTGACAAGAAGCAGAAAACCACTGGCTCGATAGTTTTTAGGAATGTCGAATCGGCGACAGTCTTCGTCAATTCCAAACTATCATGACCAAATTGTCTGCTGATTATCCAGGTATGAATTTCAATATCAATTTTGTGTTATGAATTTCTTGGATTAATATAATGAATTGGTTTTTGAGTTTTGATTAGTTCTGTTTATTATTCAAAATAATTTTGTCGTAGTTTGATTATCAAAAACGGTTATGTTGTGGATCCTATATAGTAGATTCATTTTACTAAAATTGAATATGGTTATGATTTGGGTATGCGATTTGGTCGTGACCAGTTTATCTATTGATTGGTTTTCATTGGGTTTGATTCATTTTGAATAATTCTGTTAGTTCGAATTAATTTGATTAATGAAGTTTTTTTTCGTTTAGATTTCGATTGCATATGACCTGTATAAGAGATTTTTGTGCTAAAATCAGAGCATGACTATGTTTGATTTGGTATGATTTCATTGTGGTTGGATTCTATTGGCTCTGATTTAATCCTTATGGTTTGATTTCGAAACGATTTCATGGGCTTGAATTGTTATGATCCTTTAAATATGTTATGCGTCGTTATTAATGATTGGTTTAATAAATATGATGTAATCTTTTAAATCAGGAAAACTACTCTGTTCGACTTCGATTTGGCAAAAACAACTCTATTTTGTATTGAATCGATATTCTCATTTGGCCTGTGTCAAAGATCTATTTGCTAAAATCATGGAAATAGTGTTAATTTCTTCCAGCCTCAAACCATTTCGATTCGTTCCTATTCGATTTGATTTACAAGTGGTTATTGTGTGCAACGATTTGCATGATCGTTTGTTTATATTTAAATTTAAAAAAAAAAACGATCCTGTTGATTTCATTTGGATTCGACAATGATTTTGTTGATAGCTGAAGCAACTATTTGTGTCGATTTCAAAATTAACTATTGAATTATATGAGAGATTTTGTTGACCCGAATTGGTGATAACGAATTAAACAAAGCCTATCCATCTCTGTTATCATTTGATTGAATATGATTTAGTTTGTTCAATTTGCATAGAAGTGTCGATTTGAATGATGCTTTTAGCAATCAAATATTTTTAAATAGTTTGAATATATTTTTAAAAGTCGAATTGATTTTTAATACTATTCTGTGTTCAATTTAGACCAGCTACAGAATCGCACGATTCTGTAGCTAGTCTTAATAATTAGATTTTTGTTAATTTTATTAATAAAATATCCCCTAATATTGTCTATTCTTGTCCTTGTTCAGGTACATACAAATTGAAATGATCAATTTGGGCATGCTGTGATAATATGGGAGATATTTATGAGATGTAGTTTTTATTTTTAAGTTGTTAGTTTGAGTTAGAAATAGAAACTTGGGATATTTTCCCAGATTTGTGTAAACTGTTTTGATAACTCCCACAAGGATGTTTTACCCTGTGGGAGGTCTTTAAATAGTTGTTATTTTTTGTAATAAACTCATCATCCTCACTGTGGGAGAACCAGACTATGGATTTATGATACAGACTGAGATGAAAGTTGATGTCTTGTAACAGCTTTCGCTTTCAATAGATCAAACTTTTGTTTCAAGTTTTATTCATATCATTTTGCAGTTGATTATAGACTATTTTAGCTATTGTAATCTATTGCGGGTTGATGTGACTTGATTAATGTGTAATCTATATCTGATATCTCTTACTTAAAAAAAAATATACAACAATTACTTGTTTCAATTAATGAATCACAGATTTCTCTTCTTCGTTAATTGAATCATTTTATACAAATCCTTACACGCAGATTTATCTAAATGTTATGAGTTGTAAATTATAAGATTGTTGTAACTTTTATGTATTGTTTGTTCTGTTATCGATATTCAAAAGAGAACTGCTACATACTGTTTACCAGAGGCTGGCAGAAGATTGATGCAGGTTTCCTCCCATCGAATAGCTGAACTGGATTCTTTACACAGGACAAATTGGAAAGCGTTATTACAAGTTAGCTTATTAGTATAATATAATTAGTTTATATAGATATATGTATAGTTAAGATTTGTAGTTAGAGTTATTATTTTAGTTGCTTAGTTTAGATAGTTTTTAGTTTATTTCTTTTTCATAAAATTATAAAAATAAAAAAAAACAATAGTTTCGCTGTCTTAGGACAGATTACCAATGAGTTTTGCAGGTTTTCATTTAATTTTGTAATTTGTAAATATTGTACATTTGTGATTAAGATTTAATTATGTTAGTAGTTAGATATTTAATTTCGTAGAGTTATTATAGTATTAGATAGTAGATTGTATATATAATAGTTAGATTTGTTTATTAGTTTGTTTTAATTGTTATGATTAGTTAGATTAGTTAATTTAGAGTAGTTTTCTTTTTTTTGTTTTCTTAGGACTTAGATCGGCTAACAGAGCCACTAAACCTGTCAGGGTGGGTTATCCCAAACAGCTTGGGTTATTTAGACAACCCCAAACCGGATCCACTCTCCTAGTTGACAGACGGTCAATTTCGCCCGTCAACAAATGGTGCTAGAAGGAGGGCCTGAACTTAATTAATGGCACGAGGCGGTCGCAAGACTCCTCTACCACCTAATCGCTCACCCATAGTGACAAGAAGTCATTCGAACAATAACATTCCCCCTCAAACAACAACCACATCAACCGACGATCCCCGGGTCATGGTTGAACCAGTAACCCCAAATCCTACAGGTGGTGACATACAAGAGATTTTTCATCAGTCTCTCATAAGAACTCATAGTGCCTTAGCTCATTTGAGGAAACCAAATCGACCTTTAGACCAAACTTTAGATTTCTCTGATATCATAGAACAACTCGGAGGCACTAATCTCACTGTGAACCCTACAGATCCAACCCTCATTCCTACTGCAGGAGGATCTGGAGTACCTCCCTCACCACCTCCATCATCCCCTTCTTCTTCTGGAGGAGATTATTCTCACGAAGGTAGTTCCCCTTCTCAGCCTTCCACACCCACTACACCGATGGCCAACCAGAACAATCCTGCTAGACCTTGGCTTGACCAGGATGTCGTAGCTGTACCTAGAGCTCAACATCCCTTACTTAATCATCCAGAGAAATGGCTTCCCAAGTTTGACCCTGATTCAAAACAGATCGCTAAACATCACATTAAAAAGTTTATGTTAGCCATAAGACTCCGCAATGTCGAGCATGAAGACGTTGTCTGTAGGTTGTTTCCCTATACTTTTGAGGGCAATGCATCTACATGGTACTTTTCCCAACAACCCCATACCATCGTGTCTTGGGAAAAGTTTGAGTCATGCTTTTTGGAAAGGTTTGGAGACGGTAAGCCTCCGGAAGTCCTAGTCATTGAGCTTTCTAACTTAAGAATGAACCCAAAAGAAAAAGTTAAGGAATTTAATCAAAGATTCTTAACACTTAAGAACCGAATCCCTATAGATTCCATGCTTGGCGAGAATCTCATAATAGCATACTACACTAAAGCTTTGCATCAAAGTATAGCTATTTGGGTTAAAAGATATAAGAAAGCCACGTTGTTAGAAACCTTCGAGGAGCCCAACTAGATTGAAAAATACATACTTAGTCTTAAAGACTCTACTAGCAACGAAACAGAGACTAGTTCTTTTTCCAAAAAGAAGATCGAAATCCTCCCTAGACCTACTCAAAGTAAGGCACAACTTGAAAGCTCGGATTTAGAAAACTTAACTAAAGTTTTCAAAAACTATCAAATCAAGTTATAGACTTAAAAAGGATGACCGAAGAAGCTTCGTCGAGCAAAGGACCTTACAAACCCCCGTTCTGGAAGCTTTTCCCAACCAACCGACCTAATCCAACCACCAAGGGCCTTAATCTAGAAAGTTTGCAATGTGCCCTTCAAACAATTCTAGAAGCCCAGGATAACTTGATGCCTCCTGATATTCCTGAGGAGGTAGTTGAACAAGAGACAATTCAAGAAGAAGAGTATTCTCCAAATGTTTTTGGACGCTTCTCAAATAGAATCTTTCAAGCTAACTTTGAGACGGTTCATCCTTACAATACTAGGAGTAAGACTGCAAACAAACCTTCTTCCGAAAACACTACGACTTTACCTCCAAAGCAATCTAAACCAGTTGATACTAAACAAAGTCATGTGAACCCCAACTTGGACTATGATTTAGTTGAAGATCTTAAAAAGTTGAGAGCTAACATTTATGTTTATGAGTTATTGAAATTTCCATTTCTGCTACAAAAAATGTTACAGAATATCTCAGAGAACGACAAAAATAGTAATTCAAGTGGTAACAAAGTTGTGAAAAACAAAGTTCCTCAGAAGACTTCCACTAAAAATAATCCTGATCCTCAAGATAAAGGAAGCCTTCCTGTAAATAATGTAAATAATGTAAATAATGTAGACAAAGTAGCTTTAGAAACTACGAGTAAAAAGCCACAAACTACCACCCTTAGCACTCGCAAAAATATACCTCCATTTTTGTTAACCTTCGAAATCTTTAATAGAAACGTGCACAATTGTATGGTAGACTCAGGAGCGTCATCCAATGTGATGCCATGGTCTGTATGCCAAAAGATTAACACCGAAGTTGAACCCTCCACCTTAAAAATCATACAACTTGATCGAACCAATGTTAAAGTTATAGGCGAACTAAAAAATGTGCTTATGAGATTATCATCTAACCCCAAGGTTCATCAATCCATTGATATTATTGTTGTGGATATTCCAGAAGTGTATGGTCTATTTTTAAGCAGGGACTGGTCGGAGCAGCTACATGGCTATTTCGCGACAGACTGGTCTCACCTATGGCTTCCAGACAACGGCAAGCCTAACAAGATCAAGGTAAATCATGAATGCTACCTTAAGTTCACAGTCACAGATTTGAATGATCTCAACGAACCATTTACACCTTCTATTGATTCACCCAAGGTACAAGGGATGGATACCTTTTTTGACAATTTCATGGCTAAGGCTTCAACTATCACCAATCCAGAAAAATAGTCCGAGATTGTAACATATGTGTAGCCAAAAACTTCTACGCAACGATCTCATGCACCCGATGGAAATCAAATTTGGTCTCTTTATTTTGACGAATCAAAGTCCAAAGAAGGAGATAGAGCAGGCTGTGTTATTATTGATCCGGCAGGTAATAAAACATTGATTGCATGCAGGCTAGAATTTGAATGTACTAATAAAACTGTAGAATATGAGGCTTTACTGCAAGGTCTCAGAAAAGCTTTAGATATGAACATTCAAAACTTGACTGTCTTTGGCGATTCTGAAATAGTGGTTAGATAGGTAAGAGATTCTATCCACTGTCTGTCTCCGCATCTTAAAATCTACCAATCCAAGGTATGGAATTTAATGAATAAGTTTATTGCTTTCAATATAAATTCTATTCTTAGATTTAATAATTCTGAAGCAGATCTATTAGCTAACATAGCTTCTAAACTCTTTTTTGCAGAAGGCTTGTCCCCAGATGCATTCTCCGTCGAACTGTTGTTCTGGCCATCTGTTCCCGACAACATTATGAACTGGAGAGTCTTTGACGACGATCAGCAGATTATTAGCTTCCTGCAAATGGAGGAAACTTTTCAAGGAGCGGTGATAGACGAATGCACACACGATGACAATTTGCGCAATTTCACGGTAATACCAGATCCGAGAACTCCTGAATCTTCATCGGACATGGTAAATTTGATCCCTAATTCTGTAGTTAGATTAGAGAAATTTTACGATCTTCAAGATAAATTTAGAAAGTCGGTCAACTGTAAAACCAATAGTTGCTCGTTATCTTATGAAAAAGTAAACTTAGGAACTAATGACAATCCACAGTACATTAATTTAGGGGTAGGATGTTCTCAACAAGAAAAAGTTGCATTTATTAAATTTTTCAAAGAATTTAAAGATGTCTTTGCATGGACGTATGATGACCTTAAAACTTTTGACCCTAACATCATACAACATGTCATTCCTATGAAACCCCAAACCTCACCCTTTCAACAAAAATTGAGAAAAATGCACCCTAATCTTGAACCAACCATTAAAAAAGAATTGAATAAGCTCCTGAATTCTAAGATAATTTTTCCAGTTAGGCATACTCAATGGGTTTCAAACCTTGTCCCTGTCCGGAAGAAAAGTGGGGAAATCCGACTGTGCATCGATTTCTGAAACCTTAATAGAGCGTCTGATAAAGACAACTATCCTGTCCCACCCATGGAACAGATCCTTCACCAGGTATCTGGTTCTAAGAGGCTATCCCTACTGGATGGTTTCTCAGGGTACAACCAAGTCTTGATGTCTCCACCAGACCAACTTAAAACTACCTTCCGTACCCCGTGAGGAACCTACGCTTATCGAAAATTGCCCTTTTGATTGATTAATGTTGGTGCCACTTTTCAGAGAGCGATGGACATCGCTTTCCAAGGCCTAATCAATCAGTCCATTGTAGTTTACTTAGATGATGTTACTGTATTCTCTAAAAACAAAATCGATCATCTAAATCACTTACGAGCCATTCTACAACAATGTCATAAATACGACATTTCCTTGAATCCCAAAAAATCCATTTTTGCAGTAGAACAGGGTAAACTCTTGGGATTTATTGTGTCAAGCAAAGGGATGATTATCGACCCTAAAAGGACTCAAGTCATCATGAAGCTTCCCCCTTCTACATCCAAAAAATCTATACAGTCTTTCTTAGGCCAGATTAATTTCGTGAGGAGATTCGTCCCCAGTTTCTCCGAAATGGTCAGACCTTTACAGAATTTAATTAAGAAAGACACCCAATATCATTGGGGAGCGCTAGAAAATCAAGATTTTAATGTAATAAAGAAGGCCATAATAGACGCTCCGTCTCTCATGAGCCCTGACTTTTCTCAAGATTTCACACTCTATACTTTTGCTTCTGACTGTTCCTATGTCACCGTCCTAACCCAAAAGAACGCCGAGAATAATGAAGTACCCATTGCCTTTATGATCTCTGCTTTCAAAGGTGCTGAACTTAATTACCCAGTGGTATATCAGCAAGCCTACGTTGTTTTCAAAGCATTCAAGCATTTCCGGTCTTATCTTTTGAAATCAAGGACGAAAATTATTGTCCCTTATCCAACCATCAAGAACCTGTTAGTGCAAAAAGAACTAGGTGAAAAGAGAGCTAACTGGGTCACCTCCTTGCAGGAGTACGACATAGAAATTACCCTAGCTCAAATAGTGAGAGGCCAAGGGTTATGCAAGTTAGTTGTTGATTCAGCAGGAGGACAACAAGAAGGAAGTGATACGTCAAACCTAGGACAACACGATCAAAACGCAATCTATTGCGCACAAAACCCTGTCAGTCCTTAGTACGACGATATAAAATTCTATCTTGAACATGGGTCAGCACCCCGTCACCTGGATCCCACTAAAAGAAGAGTGTTGAGATTAAAGTCTTCCTCCTTTCATTTGGTTAATGGTATCCTGTTTCGTCAGAGATTTGACGGCGTACTGATGTGCTGTCTTGAGAAGGACGAATCAGAAAAAGTCTTGCTAGAGTTGCATGCAGGAGAAGCTGGCTGTCATTTTGGTGGTGAAACCACTGCCCATAAGGTTTTTAAGAGCCGGATATTACTGGCCCACTCTTTTTAGAGACGCCCATGCCTTGTGTTGTAAGTGTATCATTTGTCAGAAAGCATCAGGGCAGTTACAAAAACCAGCCTTTCCTTTACAGCCCATCTTAGTTGACTCTCCTTTTCAGCAGTGGGGCCTTGATATCATAGGTCCAATCAACCCTCCATCCTCACAATAGCAGAAGTTTATTGTGACAGCCACAAATTACTTTACCCGATGGTCTGAAGCAGCCGCATTAAGAACTGTCAACACCAGTCAGGTAATTGCCTTTCTAAATTTGAATATTGTCACTCGTTTTGGTATCCCTGACTGTTTAGTATTCAATAATGCTTCTTACTTTTCCTCTGTTGAGATGAGTGAGCTCTCTTTAGAAAAAGGAATTAAATTGAAGTATTCTACTAGCTATTACCCCCAGGGCAATGGATTGGTAGAATCAACAAATAAGAACTTGATTAAAATCATCAAGAGAACGGTGGCTGAAAATCCCAAACGTTGGCACAGTGCACTGTTAAACGCACTCTGGGCCGATAGGGTAACACCAAAATATGATATAGGTAACTCCCCCTTTTTTCTCGTTTATGGCAGAGAAGTGATTCTTCCACCATACATTCTTCTTCCTTCACTTCAGCTATCGCAGAAAATTCAAGAAGAAGATTGTTCCCCTTTGGAAAACCAAATTAATGCTTAGATGAAGCTAGAAGAGGTAAGAGCCCAAGCTAAACATAAGTTAGATCAACATAAAATATTGGTTAAAAGCTGGTTCGATTCTAACTCTACTTTTGATAGGAATTTCAGAGTAGGTGATCTCGTCTTGAAGTGGGATAAACTACATGAGGGAAAGGGAGAACACACAAAATTTCAAAACTGATGGCTTGGACCATTTTTAATTGCTGAGAAGTTGGGTCCCAGTTCTTTCCAATTGCAGAATCTTGAGGGGCAACCTGACACCTATCTGGTGAATGGCCAAGCCCTGAAAAGATACTTTGCCTGATGATAACCCTTGTATATTATGTACATATTTAGCTTTTGTTTGCTTTTTCTTTTTCTTTTTTGTTTTTGATTTATCCTTTGAGTTTATTAGCTCATGTTTTTGGAAATACACATACCTATATACTGAGCTATTCAGACAAAGAAAACAGAAAATTCCTTCGCTGAAATAATTGCTAAGAAAATTGTATAAACATCAATTGTATACTTCTGAAATTTACATCTGTGATTGGAAAAATTTTGTCGTTTGAAAGAAGTTAACTGATTTCAATCTCTAACATAAGCTTGTTGCGATCATCCATTATATTTTTACTTTGTCCCTATTCCTTAGAGGGAATGAATCAGAAAATGTCTCCCTGCCTTAGAAAGTTGGTTCTGTAAATGAAACATCTCTGGATCTTAATGAAGGACAGTTCTAAAAAATTCTGCTGAGGTCTGAAAAAATATGTCAAAATATCGTAATTTTCAGCATCATCCCACTCAATTATATATCTTTATAAAACAAAATAAATCATTAATAGAACTGTGGGAAGTGCCTGTAAACCCACTGGGATGCTGAACAGGTCTGCTGGCAGTGGGTAAATGCATGCATGACACCAAGACAACTTCATCGGGGTACTAAACAGGCCCACTGGTAGCGAAGCAATGTTGGGTATATGAAAATTTGAAAATATGAAACCTCTTGACTTAATTTGTCCTTTATTATGATCTAGAACTTCTTGGCAGGATATGGATGTCAAAGTGGGTTAAATGGCAACTCTGTCGAGGCTATGGATGCCTGCTGGCAGTAGTGGCTCTGTCAACAGTATTGGAGATTTTATCTTTAATATCGTGGCTCACTTGTCTTAAGACTGCTATCAGTTTTCATCCTTTGAACACAGATGGAATATTTGGTTAATGATGATGTTTACACGATTTTCTGGTTGTTGTTTTTGAGTTACAATTTTTCTCGTTATCCTAATCTGAGCTTGTTCTTTTGGCAGAGATAACTTCTTCTACTAGTGTGTCGCCATTGTTGGCAGCCAATTCACATTTTTTCTACTGTCCTTATGAGTTTCCTACACCAGTGCTTCGAAAACCTTGATTTTCATCGCAATTCTCAAATAAAACGACACTTTTATTTTTTCACTTACCTTTCTTCTTATTTTCACGGCTGTAAGTGTGAAAACTTGGTTTTCAAAGTTACATTAAAATTGTCACCGAATTGTCATTATCATTCTTGTCGATATTCCCACTGCGTTTATAATTTACTTATCGTTATACAGTTGGCAAGACCTATTGATCTGTACTCATTTGACATTCTTTGATTGATTATGTAATTTTGTTTCATAAGTGATTGAGTTTGTGATGCATTGATGATTGGATTTATATGCTCTTTGATCGATTCACTTGGCATATTGGTTACATAAAAATGCATCAGTGTTATGGTTAAACTCTTGGCATTGGTTTCGATTCATTTGTTTGGTTTTAAAACTATGGTAAAACTATGGTTCACGCAAATGTTTAATGCACTTACCATTGATTTCATTGGTTGATTGAATGGCATAATTGTTAACCTATACAATAGTGGGTTGAATAGCTATTTGCACCGGCGGTTGTACTGTAGATATGACTATTTTGCATGTAATGAAATAGCTCCACCACCTTCGCACGATATGTCATTAATGTCTTCCCCTATCCCTGTTTCACCTTTGCTAGTTTCGGGTAAGCCTCTGAGCATTTTTCCCCTGCGTATGTTGTGATTCAAACCCTGGCTCGTTCACATCGCTCACCATGTGCTCCTCTCAATGGCACCGGTGGTGCGAATAGAGCCGAATGGTAGTCAAGCTCTGTTACTGTTCGATAACGCCCGTAAGGATTTAGAAGATAGTGGATGGCTCACATTTGTACAGAGGTTCGAGGGTTTCAATTTGTTTCTTGCATAGCAATTTTCCCTTACCTTTGATGGGTGTAGGGATAAAGTAGGTGACATTCAGTTGGAACTGAATGAAGAGTTCATAAGCTCTACCACAAGATTGGCAGCCATGGGCTAGCGATGGTTTAAAAACTCCAAATTTGATGAGGTGCAATGGCCTCTGCTATTCGTATAGCAAAAGGTCACATCTTGAGACAAAGGTATGCCTATTTCCACACTTAAACCCAGGTGGCACGATCTTTTGATAATGGTTAAACAATTCGTGACTTGTGAGGGTCAGTATGGATTGATTTTTCTTTATCACTTTCGACTGTTAATGAATTTCATGGGCTATCCATTGAACATGCCATTTTACTTCCTGGGTAGTCTTTACAAAATGGCTAAGAGGTTCAAACGCGAGAAGGCTGATAGCAGCCTGTTTCACCATGGATTGATTAGACTCATTGTCGTTCACCATTTGAACCTCCACGACGATAATTGGCAAGCCTTTCTTTCTCGAAATGGCTTTGTTGATTCAGAGTTTTCCCAAATCAACAAGTCTGTGGTCAGTGAGACTAAGGTCATGCCACTTGTGCCTTTCCATGCTCTTCTACCCTCTCCCAAACCCTCAGTCGGCCCTGACATCGACCTACCCGACATCGTTATAGACAAGGATGAGGCTGTCTAGAAGCCCATGAATAAGAAGGTCAAGGGTAAAACTACTATCAACAACAAGGGTAAAAAGAATGATCGATTGATATCGAGAATGGCCCGAAATAAACCTAACCCTAGCATCGACCAAAATCCCATAGTTCTCGGTGAAGACTCGGACTTCAATATCGAGCACTTCCTAGCTGGAGAGTACCCCTATTCCCAAGGCCTGTTCTCCGAGCCACCCTATGACTATGTTTCTAATTTGCCCCCATGCCTAAAGAATAATCCTAATTACCTAGGAATCAAACTACATAATGAAACCCTCGATGATTTAAACAAACCCTCACCTACAATTTCGAAGCCCTAACAGACATCATGTAGCCAATGTAATGCGTGGCTTGAGCGCTACTATGCCAATGTTCCCTTATTACAATCGAAGATCAAGTCTTTAGAGAGACAAGTCACCAGGTTGTCTAGAGAAAGGGTCAAACTTCAAGCTGTTGACAAGAAGCAGAAAACCACTGGCTCGATCGTTTTTAGGAATGTCGAATCGGTGACAGCCTTCGTCAATTCCAAACTATCATAACCAAGTTGTCTGTTGATTATCTAGGTATGAATTTCAATATCAATTTCATGTTATGAATTGCTTGGATTAATATAATGAATTGGTTTTTTAGCTTCGATTAGTTCTGTTTATTATTCAAAATAATTTTGTCGTAGTTTGATTATCAAAAACAGTTATGTTGTGGATCCTGTACAGTAGATTAATTTTACTAAAATCGAATATGGTTATGATTTGGGTATGCGATTTGGTCATGCCCAGTTTATCTATTGATTGGTTTTCATTGGATTTGATTAGTTTTGAATAATTCTGTTAGTTCAAATTAATGTGATTAATGAAGCTTGTTTTCTTTTAGATTTCGATTGCATATGACCTGTATAAGAGATTTTCGTGCTAAAATCAGAGCACGACTATGTTTGATTTGGTATGATTTCGTTGTGGTTGGATTCTATCATCTCTGATTTAATCCTTATGGTTTGATTTCAGAATGATTTCATGGGCTTGAATTGTTATGATCCTTTAAATATGTTATGTGTCGTTATTAATGATTGGTTTAGTAAATATGATGTAATCTTTTAAATCAGGAAAACTACTCTGTTCGACTTCAATTTGGCAAAAAAAACTCTTTTTTTATTGAATCGATATTTTCATTTGGCCTGTGTCGAAGATCTATTTGCTAAAATCATGGAAATAGTGTTAATTTCTTCCAGCCTCAAACCATTTCGATTTGTTCCTATTCGATTTGATTTACAAGTGGTTATTGTGTGCAACGATTTGCATGATCGTTTGTTTATATTTAAATTTTAAAAAAAAATGATCCTCTTGATTTCATTTGGATTCGATAATGATTTTGTTGATAGTTGAAGCAACTATTTTTGTCGATTTCAATAACTGTTGAATTATATGAGAGATTTTGTTGACCTGAATTGTTGATAACGAATTAAACAGAGCCTATCCATCTCTGTTATCATTTGGTTGAATATGATTTAGTTTGTTCAATTTGCATAGAAGTGTCGATTTGAATGATGCTTTTAGCAATCAAATATTTTTAAATAGTTTGAATATATTTTTAAAAGTCGAATTGATTTTTAATACGATTCTGTGTTCAATTTAGACCAGCTACATAATCGCAAGATTCTGTAGCTAGTCTTAATAATTAGATTTTTGTTAATTTTATTAATAAAATATCCCCTAATATTGTCTATTCTTGTCCTTGTTCAGGTACATACAAATTGCAATGATCAATTTGGGCATGCTGTGACAATATGGGAGATATTTATGAGATGTAGTTTTTATTTTTAAATTGTTAGTTTGAGTTAGAAATAGAAACTTGGGATATTTTCCCAGATTTGTGTAAACTGTTTTGACAACTCCCACAAGGATGTTTTACCCTGTGGGAGGTCTTTAAATACTTGTTATTTTTTGTAATAAACTCATCATCCTCACTGTGGGAGAACCATACTATGGATTTATGATACAGACTGAGATGAAATTTGATGTCTTGTAACAGCTTTCGCTTTCAATATATCAAACTTTTGTTTCAAGTTTTATTCATATCATTTTGCAGTTGATTATAGACTACTTTAGCTATCGTAATCTATTGCAGGTTGGTGTGACTTGATTAATGTGTAATCTATATCTGATATATCTTACTTAAAAAAAAATATACAACAATTAATTTTTTCTGTTAATGAATCACAGATTTCTCTTCTTCGTTAATTGAATCATTTTATACAAATCCTTGCACACAGATTTATCTAATGTTATGATTTGTAAATTATAAGATTGCTGTAACTTTTATGTATTGTTTGTTCTATTATCGTTATTCAAAAGAGCACTGCTGCTTACTTTTTACCAGAGGCTGGCAGAAGATTGATGCGGGTTCCTCCCATCGAATAGATGAACTGGATTCTTTACATAGGACAAATTGAAAAGCGTTATTACAGGTTAGATTATTAGTATAATATAATTAGTTTAGATAGATATATGTATAGTTTAGATTTGTAGTTAGAGTTATTATTTTAGTTGCTTAGTTTAGATAGTTTTTAGTTTATTTCTTTTTCATAAAATTATAAAATAAAAAAAAACAATAGTTTCGTTGTCTTAGGACAGATTACCAATGAGTTTTGCAGGTTTTCATTTAAATCTGTAATTTGTAAATATTGTACATTTGTGATTAAGATTTAATTCTGTTAGTAGTTAGATATTTAATTTCGTAGAGTTATTATAGTATTAGATAGTAGATTGTATATATAATAGTTAGATTTGTTTCTTAGTTTGTTTTAATTGTTATGTTTAGTTAGATTAGTTAATTTAGAGTAGTTTTCCTTTTTTTGTTTTCTTAGGACTTAGATCGGCTAACGGAGCCGCTAAACCCGTCAGGGTGGGTTATCCCAAACGGCTTGGGTTATTTAGACAACCCTGGACCAGATCCACTCTCCCAGTTGATGGATGGTCAATTTTGCCCGTCAACAAACCTAATAAAATAGACTAAGAATATGAATCTTTGTGGCCTTAGCCTACGAGAGGGTGAACCACGGTAAAACATGTGTTATGTGTGTTTTCTATTGCATATTTAACTTCTATTAGGAGTATATTATGAATGGATAAATGAATGAGTCAGTTAGATCTATTAGAATGCATGCATAGGATTAATAGATGAATGAATCTTAGGAATAATAGAGAGACTAATCATATCAAGGCCTGAAGAAGATCAATTATAATCCCAGATATCCTCTCTTTCCTATACTGCAAGCACCTGAGCATTGTAATCACCCATAGAACTATCTCAGGTGAGACTATATGGATCACTTAGTGTACTTTGTTTCCTTCTGTTTTATAGGAGGGTCAATAGTCTTAGAGGGTTTTGTTTAAAACCTGTTCAGATCTGAACCTGGGTCAACCCAAGAAGTATATAGAAAGAGTAATAACCAACAAATGGTTCTATTGCCGACTGGAACTACATGGGATTGAGTGAATGGGATCTGTAGAAGAAGCATGCAGAGAATGAAGGTATAAAAAGGGGTTGTTCAAACCATGGAATCCAACAAAGGTAGAGATCGAAATATGGTTAAAAGCAAAGGAGCTTGAATTTGCACAAAAGGATAACATAAACCCTAAACTGACACTGTGAAAATATCTAGACAAGTACGTATTTAGTGACCTTCATGAGGTATTTTTCTATGATTTCTCACATGTGTTACAGGAGTGTCTATTGAGGTTAAAACACAACCACCCTACAAATCGAATCATACAGCTCGAGTGGAATCTTGTGGACATCGTGTAGTTACAACAAGTTAACAACACATTCATGTGTGCAATAGACTTCTGGTTAGACAATATTGTTGCAGGGTTTATCACAGAATTTGTAGTATATACCGTGAAGTATTACAACGTAGAAGAGAAGGAGTTTCTAAAAGGACCTAGAGGTAGGTATATCATATCTTCGTATACTTCAATCAAGATTTTACTATATAACAATGGTGTGATGACTATGTAATCAGACAACTAAACTTCCCTGCGTGCATGGGGGAAGGGGGGAAGCGATGACAAGAGGCGGAGAAATGGAGGAGGATATGGTTAAAGGAAAGAATAAGGAGGTAATGCACCCAATCATGATGGAGTAAGATCAGATAAAACAAATAATGGAAAAAACTGGAAAGACGTGCAGTGGAGCACCCTACCAATATAAGATGAATAATAAGAAGATAGCCATAGATGATAGAGAGGGCTTGGAAAGTGATGACGAAGAGATAGAGGATCATATTAAGGAAATCCTATGCATAATGTATTAAAGGAATACATGTGGTCCAAGGGCATGAAAAGAAGGTATAACTCCCATCCATGATAGTTTCAGTGTGGAACCCATAACCCCATGTGTGACTAGTACACCAGAAACAACACCACCATTTAGACAACCAAATTTTAGTGGAATAAATACAACAAGAAGTACATCCAAACAAGAATTAGTAACTGTTGGAGCCAATTCAGGAAGTATTCGTGAAATATCTATGAAGGTAGTAGTTCATCGTAGATCAAGTTGGCAGGACATGATCCCATCATCAGGTTACCATAATTTTGGGGAGAGGCATCTTAGGACCCTAAAAAGAACTTGTTCACCTATGAGAAGATATGGGAAGAAAATAATATCACATATGAGGATACAAAACTTGTGCCATTAGCTATCACACCAACAGACCGCACATTGGATTGGTACATGAGCCTAGATGTAAAAAATACACCAAGAGTAACAAGAACTATTGCAGATGTGAAGAAACTATTAATAAATGAATTCTAGAAGCCTATATCAGAAGATCATTACATGAATGAGATGATTTAAATAAAGAAAAAACCAGGTGAGTCTATTTGGGATAACGATCATAGGTTTAAGTGTCTCAAAGGTAAGATGAAATATGTAATCATTGACATGCAACATAGGCACTTATTTGTGAACTCATTGGTACCACATTTGAAATATCCCGTGAGACATCAGAAGTTCCAAACTCAAGCAGAGGCTTTGCAGATAGCCTTACAGCTGAAAGAGAACCAATATCAGATGACAGATCCATAAATAGAAGATTTGAAGGAGGATTTGAAGAACCATACATTTCAACTGAACCAGAATAAAGGAAAAGAGAAAAGAGAATTTGTTTGGTGTACCACATGCATGACAAAAGGTCACCATAAGAATGGATGTCCAACTTTTGTGCAGTACATGGAAACATGAGTACATAACCCTTTTTCAATAGGAGGACCATGGTGAAATATTTGTAAGATTCATGGACATGATCTATATCATTTTTTGTTAAGCCCTAATATTGGATCATTACCCCTTAATTGGGGCATATTACATTATTAATTTTATTTTATTTATGTTGGATTTATTCCATTAGTTGCAATTATACCTCCTAGTCTCCTATATATACCAAGGAGACATTTTCATTTGGAATCATCTTGTACTTGAATATTTAAGCTGGTAAAAGGAGGTTGCCCCCTCAAAGAGGCTTATTATCTGAAATTATCTCTTTTTCAAGGTGTTGAGTACTTTTTTTGAGGTTTTTCTATGCTATATTGATATTTTGTTCCTAACATATGGTATTAGAGCTCAAGGTCTTGGGGTTTCCCTGCTACATCTGAGACACCTGGTCATTTTCACTATAACTTTTTTTATACAACATTTCAAAAGGAACATCTTGGAGGATATTTGGTAGATGGATCAAGGTACGTTGGGTTAAAATTTAAGCTTATGAATCTTTATACTTTCGTAGATACATCCCATACAAGATAGGGTTCTGGAATCATCCTGAAATGATTCATTGCGGAATTTTCACTATAAAATATTTTCTGTAATGTTTCAAACCCTGAACTCTGAAGGATATTCACTGAAATTAGTAAGGAATCTGTGGTAAAAATTTCAACTTTTGGGTCATCTTAAATTTGTAGATACACCCTGTGTAAGATAGGGTATCTGACTAGTCCTATTGACTAGTCTCAAGACGGTGTTGCAGGTCAAATAATCATAACTTCTTCCTAGAGTATCTAAATTGAGTGGGACTGGTTTCATTGGATCTTGGACAGTCTGTAGTATTTCAGGTACAAGTTTCATAATTTTATATCAATTATTTTGTGCGGGGAACTCTATACAAGTGAGATCTCCTGGAAAGACCAAAAATCGACAAGTTGTGGGGATGTTACCATAAATTCCACTTGGAACATCCAATTTTGATCAGACCTATGGCATTGAAAAGAAGAAATATCATATAACTACATAAAAGAAAGTTTCATACCCAAAAGGGTCGAAACTTGGGAGATACAACAAAAGAAAGATTGTCTAGCAGAACCACCTCAAAATCAAGGTTCAAAAGTGATACTTGGCCAACATGCCACCCAAAAAGGAAACTTCTACACCAAATAAGCCTCCAGACAATCCTACTTGGAATCTTGATGAAGGTGAAGAAATTCATAGGGAGATAAATGATTTACAAAAGAAGATAGTAACAAAAGATGAACTACAAGAGATGGAAGCTAAGTTGGAGGCAAAGATGGATGGTTTAAAAGAGGAGATCATGGAAGTATTGAAAAATTTTGTAACATAGAAGACACCTGAAAGTGAAAATTCATCCCATGAAATTCATTATGAGGACACAAGGAAGGTGAATCCAGAATGGAGAAACTCCAACTTTGGGTTGAAGACCAATCACGTTCCTAAGATTGATATGAGGAAGTTTGATGGGAAGGACCCAATCACATGGAATCTTCAGATGGAGTAATTCTTTGATATACATAATGTTCCACATACACAAAAGGTACAAATTTCTTCTTTATATTTAGAACCTAATCAATTTGTATGGTATCGATGGCTTTTTTCTCGCAAATCACTCATCACTTGGACAATTTTCACGGAAGAAATGATAGAACACTATGAGGATACAAGGAGCAATACCTTCTTTAGCCAATTGATAAATCTCAAGAAACAGGGTTCAGTTATCGAGCACATTGAGAACTTCCAAAGATTGAATATAAAGGTAACTGATATTCTAGATGAGCACTTGATTGATGTATTCATAGGAACTTTAAAGGATAACATTCAACATGAGGTTCTCCTTTGGGAACCCAAATCATTGGAGAATGCATTTAAGGTGGCAAGAAATGTTGAAAGTAAAAATATGGCTAGGGCTACTAGAAGGACCAATCCTAACATCTATAGAGAGAACAATGCTCCTTCTTCTAAAACACCTCAACCTACAAGGTTGACACCTCAACAATTTGAGGAAATAAAAGCAAAAGGTTTATGCTTTAATTGTGATAGCAAGTACAGTAAGGGACATAAGTGTGGTGAGAAGAAATTATTCTACATAGATTGTGAAGAGGAAGAAGAACAAGAACAAGAACCATCTCAAGATAAAAATGTAGAAGCAATTTCGTCTAAAGAGTTGACTCCCACGATATGGTGTAATGCATTGGCTAGAATTAGAACTCCTCAAACCCTCAAGATCCAAGGATACATCAAAAAGAAAAAGGTAATAGTCCTAATTGATTCCGGCAGTGCTCATAATTTCATTCACTATAAATTAGCCAAAGGTCTCAATTGCTTTGTATCCAGCGCCAAAGTTTCAAGTAATGATTGCAGATGGAGGAACTATCAATTTCTTAGGAAAATGCAATAAGATCAATCTTACTATGGGGGAATATGTAATGAATAGTCCAATGATTGGTATACCCATGGGTGGTGCAGATGTTGTACTAGGAATCCAATGGTTACAATCATTAGGAATAGTGGCTTTTAATTTTCAAGAACTTTTCATGAAATTTTCATTGGAAGGAAAAGAAATTGAGTTAAGAGGTATGACAGGGAAACTTGGTAAGGTGATAAGCTCTAATGGCATGAAAAAATTATTGAAAAAGGGGCATCAAGGCGTTATTGCACAACTATGCTCACTAGATGTTCAAACATCTAAGCCATCTATTCCTCGAGATCTCCAAAGGATTATTGATAAGCATTCCAAAGTATTTGAAGATATTCCCAAACGTCTTCCACCCATTCGAAATCATGATCATGAAATTCACCTAATTCCTCGGAGTGTTCCTCCTAACATTAGGCCATACATATACCCTTATGCCCAAAAGAGAGAAATTGAGTGCATGGTTGAAGAAATATTAGAGGCTAACATTATTAGACCTAGCCAAAGTTCTTACTCTGCACCAGTGGTAATGGTATTCAAGAAAGATAGCTCATGGCGTATGTGTCCAGATTATAGAGAGCTCAATAAGATCACTAGTAATGATAAGTTTCCCATTCTTGTCATTGATGAATTGTTAGATGAACTACATGGAGAAATCTATTTCACAAAATTGGATCTCCGTTCAGGGTATCATCAGATCAGAATGAAGGAAGAAGATATCCCAAAAACAACATTCCGAACTCATGAAGGCCATTATAAATTTTTGGTCATTCCTTTTGGCCTTACAAACGCACCTTCCACATTCCAAGGGTTGATGAATTCCATTTCCAAGCCCTTCCTTCGAAAATTTGTGTTGGTATTTTTTGATGATATACTAATCTATAGAAAGTCTTGGGAGGATCATGTGCAACATGTTGACAAGGTGCTACAACTACTAAATGAGCAACAATTATATGCCAAACCATCCAAATGTTTCCTTGTAGTAAAGGAGGTAGAGTATTTGGGTCATATTGTATCTCATTAAGGTGTCAAGGTAGAATCTAACAAGATTAAGGCCATGATGGATTGGCCGATTCCCAAAACATTGAAGAAACTTAGAGGATTTTTGGTTTTGACAGGTTACTACGACAAGCTTGTTCGAAACTATGGAAGAATAGCAACACCTTTAATGGCACTAACTAAGAAGGATGCATTTTCATGGACTCTAGAGGAAACTAATACACTCAATTTATTGACCACTCCAGAATTCACAAAAACCTTTATTGTGGAAAGTGAAGCCTCGGGAAATGGAATTGGTCTGTCCTAATGCAGGAAGGAAGGCCCCTGGCTTTTGAAAGTCGACCACTCAAGGGAAAGGACTTACACAAACCCATTTATGAGAAGGAAATGATGGAAATACTACATGCATTGACAAAATGGTGTCCTTACCTAATAGGTAGGCACTTCAAGGTCAAAACAGATCATGATAGTCTTAAATACTTCTTTGAACAAAGACTATCTTCAGAAGAACAAAAAAAATGGGTAACCAAGATATTGTGTTATGATTTTGAAATCGTCTATAAAAAGGGGAAGAAAAATGTTGTGACAAATGCACTCTCAAGAAAGGATGAAGATGTTGAGGCCTTTCTCTGTGCTATCTCGATCATCCAACCCGATTGGATAATAGAATAAAGGGATGAGTGGAAGAATGACGAAAAAGTGTGGACTCTCATTCAAAGTTTGCAGCAGGATTCCAGTGCATCAGATACATTTACATGGAAAAATGATTCACTATGGTACAAAGATCGCTTATATTTATGTAAGAACTCCAAACTCAAACAAAAGGTACTATTGGAATTCCATACCTCTCCAGTAGGATGGCACTCGGGATTTTTGAAAACCTACCATGGAGTCAAGAAGGATTTCTTTTGGGATGGCCTTAAAACTGATGTTCAAAGGTTTGTGGCAGAATGATTGGTTTGCCAACAAAATAAGGCAGAAACAATTAAGACCCCAGGTCTTTTACAACCATTATCCATCCCAAGTCAGCACTGGGAGGAGGTTTCCATGGATTTCATCACAGGTTTACCGATGTCTGAAGGAAAGAGTGTCATCATGGTGATTGTTGATAGACTGACCAAGTACACACACTTTTGTGCACTCTCTCATCCCTTCAAAGCTAGTACAGTTGACACCGCATTCATGGAGACAGTTCAAAAGCTACATGGCAGCCCAAAGATTATTGTAAGTGATAGAGACCCCATCTTCACTGGACATTTTTGGATAGAATTATTTTCTTGTTTGGGTACTCAATTGGCTCATAGCTCATCCTATCATCCTCAATCTGATGGACAAACCGAGATAGTGAACAAATTTATGGAAGGCTAGCTTCGTCGATTTTTCTCTGATAAACAAACATAATGGTTCAAATGGTTACCCTTGGCAGAATGGTGGTATAACACTTCCTTTCATACTGCAACAAAAATGACACCATTTATGGCACTTTATGGATACCACCCTCCTTCCATCAATTCTTCTCTAAAATAAAAATATAAGGTTCAAGCAGTGGAAGATCACATCGAGAATCAACAACAGGTTCTCCAAATCTTAAAGGACAACCTGACCATGGCACATAATCGCATGAAACAACAGGAAGATCAATATCGTAGTGAAAGAAGTTTTGAAGTAGGGGATTGGGTGTTTCTAAGACTACAACCATACAAACAGATGTCCCTCAAGCAAGCCAAGAAGGATAATAAATTATCACCAAAGTACTATGGCCCTTATAAGGTGTTGCAAAAGATTGGTACTATGGAATACAAATTGGAGTGTCTTGCATCTTCATGAGTACACCCGGTTTTACATGTTTCATGCTTAAAGAAGGTTATAGGCGATAAGATCCCAGTTCAAACTATATTGCCAGAACTTGATGAGGAAGGAAAAATCATATTGGATCCTGAAGCCATCACTGATACAAGAATTCACCAACTAAGGAATAGATCCATTTCAGAGTATCTCATTAAATGGAGGAAACTATCGGCTAAAGATTCCACTTGGAAAGATGAGTCTTTTATACAGAAGCATCCAAAGTTACTCAAGCATTGTGGACAACAATTGTCTCAAGAGGAGGGGCATGTTAAGCCCTAATATTGGCTCATTACCCCTTAATTGGGGCATATTACATTAGTAATGTTATTTTATTTATGTCGGATTTATTCCATTAGTTGTAATTATACCTCCTAGTCTCCTATATATACCAAGGAGACATTTTCATTTGGAATCATCTTGTACTTTAACATTTAAGTGGGGAAAAAGGAGGTTGCCCCCTTGAAGAGGCTTATTATCTGAAATTATCTCTTTTTCAAGGAGTTGAGTACTTTTTCTGAGGTTTTTCTATGCTATATTGATATTTGGTTCCTAACATTTTCCCATGATACAAAAATACCAGACAGTACCCAAGAGTTCATACTACAATTTTTGTAAGTCAGTGGGTCATGATGATAAATATTGTACGACGATGGAGTTGATGAGAGAAAGAACTTCAGACACCTATAGGGTGTAGGAAGAAATAATGACAGGGAAAGTTGCATGTCATTTTAACCAAGTACCAGCTCCAAATAATAATTCACAGCCACAGTATAACACTAAGCATCCACCATATAATAATGTGCAACCATAGTATAACCATGCATAGTATAATCAAGTACCTCAATATAATGCACCATGAGGAGATTGAGATGGATACAGAGGTGGAGGAAAAGGTAGAGGAGGATTTGGAAGAGGCATAGGTCCAATAGTGTGCCACAACTGTCAATAGGTAGGACATTATGCAAGGGAATGCCCAATCCCACCAGCGACATGTATGTATTGTCACGTAATAGGCCATGATACAGAGGAATGTCAAACACTTTTGGGAAAGATTCATGAAAAGAGGAACTAGAACAACCATAATTTTTAGTTTATATCTACAGAATCCAAGGATGATGGAATAAATATCAACATAGTCACGCAAGGAGGAGATAAGACAGGAATTAACACAGTAAGGCAAGACCCAACACAACACCAATGGGTGAATAAAAACACTGAAACACATAAGCAGTTTGATGCACGGAAAGAAAAAGAGACATTCAAGGAGGCAACATAGGAGTTCCTCAAACAACATGTTGTGTCTATATCAGCTGCATAGCATACTCAAAACATACAAATGTACGATATTCCTTCATCAATGGACCACACCAATGAATCACAACCTTTAGGGCAAGTAAGTACCATAAATAATTTTTTGCAATCTTATGTTAAGCTACTGAATAATCCATCATCTATGAATTTTTTTTAAAATATGGAACACAAAGGTAGAGGGGAAGTTAGAGAAGAAAAAATTCAATCAAGTCCATACAAGAAGGAGGACAATCAGAGAATTCATACTGAATGCTAATATTGGAGATTTCAATATGGGGGATATTATACTGGACTTAGGCTTTGAGGTAAATGTGATATCTAATAAGACATGGTGGTGCATGGGAGAACCCACATTAGGATATTCACCTATATAGATGAAATTAGTAAATCAATAGAGAGTTATACCAATTGGAAGGATTAAGGATGTTGTTAGGCGGAAATATTGTCGTTTAATTCTATTGTAGTACTTGCCTAACTATTTAATTTGTCAATCCAAGGTTCATAGGCTTACGAAGCACACACAATATATATGCAGGACTAAAGTAGAAGTAATATAATCTAAATTTCTGAAATGAAATTAATCTAGGAAAGAAACACAACATGTGAAGAGTTGAATAACAAAAGACATATGTGAGCTCACACAATATATCAATCTCAAATTATATTACAAGAGTCAAGAGAGAGCACTCTCTTATATACATGAAAGTCTTGAAGAGTGTCATAATTACAGATCCACTATTCTCTCAACTTATTCCTTCAAATCCTCCACTCATATCTTAGATAAGATATCTTATCAAAATCTCCATGATCTTCTCCTTTGAATATTCTTGAATGATTGTCCCAAATATTCTTCAAATCTTCAAAGCTTGAAGATGAAATTCGAATTTGAGGCTAGGTGGTAATATTTGACTTTGTTGAAATATTCACATATGCCTGCACACATCATCAAACTCATCCAACCTTGATATATAATGAAAATATGTCATTTTTCTAAGATTTAATCATAAATTCACTTATAATACTAAAATGAATACAATGGAAAATAATAAGGAGAAACCCAAGTAGCATTATGGAAATGGTATGATGGAAGGTTAATGGGACGATGAAATGTGAGGAATAGTGAAGGAAAAAGAGGATATAAATGTGACATTTCTGAGGTCCAACATGCCCACCAACTCAACTTGTTGCATGTCCTCATGAAACCATTCATTTATTTTCTTAAGAAATTTTGGCATTCAAACTATGGCTTTGATTGATGATGTCCTTTTAACAAGGAATGTTTCCAGGGTATGCAATACAAGAGTAATAGCATGTGAAATATGTGTAACAACATGTGAAATTTTCTTATGGTTGGTTCTTGTGTGACAACCATGAATACAAAAGATGTCGGTTCCTGTGTTAAAAACATTCATTTCACTTATTGATTTTCTTGCTGCAATAATTTAGCCATGTACTTCACTAGAAATAATAAGCTATCAATGTGCATAAGAGAGCATCAATGAGTATAAGAAATCCTTTTCTTTATCTTTATGAATCGTGCCAATACATATATCAATAGAAATGCAACAAAGTGTCGTTGGAAAAGAAATATTAGTGAATCATAAATGGAATGATGAGATGGTAAAATTCAATAATGGTATGCAGTGAATATAGGTTCCCTCCCCCCCCTAAATGAAGTGGTTGCATATCCTTATGCAACTTGTCATAGGTTATGAAAGTGAAAAAAGAATAGAGCATGGTGAGGGAATTTTCTAAAGTTATTCATTACTAGCAAATAAGGAATTACATGATTAAATATTAGATAAGAACATACCTCCACTTACCCAAAAAGTAGATGTAGCTGTTGCGGCTGTTGGATCAAGAAAATGTGACTAGCATTGTAGTTGCAACTACTATAACTATTGGACCAAAGAATATCAGGAAGGTGTCACTGCTGCAAGATTAGGAAAATGGAAATGCTAATGTTGTTGTTGTTGTAACTAGATCATGGGAAATGAAGGAATCTGAATTGTTACTGCTGAATCATGAGAAATGTGGAAGGCAGAGAATATGGAACCATGATGCTCTCATAGATCTGAAATCAAACTGCTGAGGGGATCATGAAAATGTGTATAGTCTTCACCTGCTACAAAACCGATGGTACAATTCTAGTCATGTGAATAAATGTGTCGGTGTCGAGCATGAAGAGAAATCATTGGATTATCGACCATTGATGAATGTCTTTAACCAGTGCGAGGCAACTCACCATTGATGTCAATGAGATCCAAGGTACCCGAGTACATATTGCGAAGTGCGAATAGATGGGCTGATTTCGAGCCACTTGAAAGATCTAACGATCAAGGGACATTGATGTATTCCCATGATTGCTACTAAGAGAGATTGCCATTAAGGCATGCAAGCCTCAAGGTACTCAAAAGGAACACTAGTCTATATCCTAGATAAGGTGTCGAGGTCAATGGGGCAAGACTGTTGAAAGGTGGGCCTTAAGGAATCCCACATCTGTCAACGCGAGTTTATAAAAAGATTGGTAGGACTATAGATGTAAAGATCTCAATAGCAACAGAATTTATGGAAAGGAAATGTAATCATGGAAAGGGACTTTGTTTTATTCAAAAGGAAAACTAGAAACACAAAAATGAACTGAAAAGATAAAAGAAATGATGTATGCAACTCAGAAAAATAGGCGTGTGTGAAGTCATGAAAGTTAAGGCAATGGAAGATGGCTTCAAAATGGGGATGACCAATCGGATTTGAAGCAGAAATGGAATAGTGTCACAACATGGTCGCTGTGTAACAACAAACATCAAGATTCACAAAGTCTTTGTGTAACAGTAAACATCAAGATGAGCAAAAAGTTGTTGTGTAACAACATCATCATGAAGATCAACTCCTTCAAACTGTTTATCAAACATGTTTTTCTGAAAAATGTTGTGATTCTTGAAGATCATTGTGGCATGGAAAATGAGCATCCTGTTCCTGCAATTAGTCTTTAGTACTAATCCTGCAAACAAAACTTCATGAGAGCATCACAAAACATAAAATGCAAGAGATAAGTACAAAATTGAGATAAAAAATAAATGCAATTATACCGGCTGTCCACACTTATTTGTTTCGTCATTGATTTCTGACAAAATGACTTAAGAAAAGCAAATGAATGTTAAACATTAAAACATGTCTTAACTATCGTTTTTAGGAATGAGATGTCCATTTACATTTTTTGACAATGTTATTTATTTTTATAATTTTGATTTTTATACTGTTTTTGTTTTTCTTTCCATAAAACAAAAGTAATCATTTTTGTGATTTTACATTTTTATTGTTTTTATTTTTATAATGTTTTTATAATTTTTGTTTTGTTGTTTTCGTTTTATAATAAAACAAAACAAAAACATATATATATATATATAAAATAATTTATGTTATTAAAAACTAAGAAACAAAGAAATATTAGTTTCATGTTAATACAAAACAAATAAACAAAAATATATATACATAAATATTGATTTATTTAAACTATTTCATTTATTTACAAACAAAATATAATTTATTTACAAAATGAACAAAACTATGATAAAACTTTCCTGCATGTGTTTTGATGCCACGTTGGAAAACTAGCCATCCCGAAATCTGTATTTTCATGTTTAGAAAAATGCAAACTGCTCACAAACTAAGCAGAATTTTCAAAAAACGCTCGCAAGTCAACTAAATGAGACCCTTTTGCACAAAACCCGTGTTCTGGATTTTTAAAATTAGTCACTTTGTGCTCGTAAATTTCACCCGAAGTTGATTGTCTGCCAACTGATGTTAATTGACGAAAAATTTCAATATGAGCGTTAGAAATCAAACTAGATCTTTCTCGTGAAATCAATTTTGGGAAAAATGTCCAGCGAGAGAAAGAAAATCATGACAGCTAGAAACATAAGACCATCATTTAATTCTGGAAGAGATGAATTGGCAAGAAGATTGTTGCAAATCGAATTGATACACAATAAAATGATAGATGGATTTTAGTTTTGCAACCTCTGACAGGAAAATCTCTTCAATCTCTTGGTAGCACAACGGTCAACAAAGAATGGGATCGAGTCATCAATTAGAAGCTAACAATCGACCCCAGAAAGGATTGATCCTGAAATATTTTTGAGATCTTAAAATGTGCAATAACTAATCAATCCCATAAAATTCTCACTTGCATATCATTCTAGTTACCGAAATTTGTGACAAAAATCACGTGTGGATTCTCATTCATCGGAGGTGAGGAAAAGAAAGAGGATTTGACTAATCAATTGATTTTTTTTTTGTTTGTTATCGCAGATCCAGGAGAAGTCCACTGAAGTATTTTCTTATTTCGTTATCACAATTGCAGGTTTTGTTTTTGTTTCCAGGTTGCAGGGTTAGCATGGGTGGAAAACACAATTCAACCAATTGCAAGAAGAACACAGTTTAAGAAATGGACCAGACCAGAAGTTAAAAATGAGAAGAGCGTAGGCATAAAACTGTTCAATCACTGTTACAACAAAAACACCATTGTTACAACAAGTAAAATTTCGTTGTAACAACATGTAAAATTTGACTACCAGCATGTAAAAATTTTACTGTATCAGCATGTAGAATTTCACTATTTCAACGACTGNNNNAAAAAAAAAAAAAAAAAAAAAATCATTGTTTCAGCATGGAAAAATTTGGTTTTGTTTTTATTCGTCTAATGTTTTATTGTTTGCATAAATGCAAATTTATTCAATCATTGTTACAGTAAAATTTTGCTGTAACAACATGTAAAATGTTGTTGTACCATCATTTTGAAACAACATGTACAATTTTCATTGTATCAGCATGCTGTAACAACATGTTGTAACATGTAAATTTTTTTCTGTATCAACATGCTGTAACAACGAAAATTTTCACTGTAACATCATGTAAAATTTTCGCTGTGTTTTATTTGTCTACAAAAAAAAAAATTAATGTGTTTATTTGCAGGTCAAAGGATGGACGCAAAGACATTCATTCCTGAAATCAAAATCATTCCAATTTTCTTATCTTCGTGATCAAACGAAGCGCGGAGGAGAGCATACTTATTAAAAAAAAATTAGAGCAAAAACGTTGTTTTACTCGTTAGCCTACCTATTCTATGCTAATTGGGAATTAAATATTGGTTACGTGTAGGAAAATTTCCAGTGGAGCCAAGCACTTAATAGTAACAACAATATGTTCAGTGGTAATTTTTCAAATAAATAATGAAAATATTCGATAGTGAATGAATCTAGTTGCTATGACTGCAAACATTCTAAATAAAATGAAAAATTAAAAGAATTTAACCCGGTAGTCGCTTGAAACCATCGTTCGATATAGATTTCGTAGGCATGATTTCTCTCGCTCATATCATGCTACAACTCCTCATTGTGCTCCTCAATTTCCTCATATGTTGATTCCTCGTTCGTTTTTGGAGGATTATTTAAGCTCTGGGCTGCTGTCAAAATCTCCTCTTTGTGAGAAGAGGAGATCCCAACTTTCACAAGGATCTGAGCGAGTTGTTCCAAGATGACACACATAGTTAAATCATATTGCAAAAGGGGGTTCTTACAACACCCAAATAAAAAAAAAAAAAAAATGAAAGTCACACTTGTTGAAACACATGAAAACCTCTTCACAGTTGCAAAAATTGAATTTGCAGAAATTGAAATCTACACTTACGCTTGTAGGAATTGAAACACTCCCTACATGCCCTTACCCATATGTCACCTCAGAGTTAGGAGCATGACTAATCACACTTGCATGAAAATTCAATCTAAACCTCAATACATCGTGCTTCCCCGACAACGGCCAAAATGTTAGGCGGAAATATTGTCGTTTAATTCTGTTGTAGTACTTGCTCAACTATTTAATTTCTCAATCCGAGGTTCGTAGGCTTACGAAGCACACACACTATATATGCAGGACTGAAGTAGAAGTAATCTAATCTAAATTGCTAAAATGAAATTAATCTAGGAAAGCAATACAACATGTGAAGAGTTGAATAACAAAATACATATGTGATCTCATACAATATATCAATCTCAAATTATATTACAAGAGTCAAATGAAAAATCATGAAAGAATAACAAAGCTAAGAATCCCCTTCTCCTAATTATAAGACTAAATTATGAATTACATGATTCTAACTCCCAAGCTAATCTCCCAATTATGAATGATATGATTTTCCACCCTCCCTCATGAAGAGAGAGCACTCTCTTATATACATGAAAGTCTTGAAGAGTGTCATAATTACAGATCCACTATTCTCTCAACTTATTCCTTCAAATCCTCCACTCATATCTTGGATAAGATATCCTATCAAAATCTCCATGATCTTCTCCTTTGAATATTCTTGAATGATTGTCCCAAATATTCTTCAAATATTCAAAGCTTGAAGATGAAATTCGAATTTGAGGGCAGGTGGTAATATTTGACTTTGTTGAAATCTTCACGTATTCYTGCACACATCATCAAACTCATCCAGCCTTGATATATAATGAAAATATGTCATTTTTCTAAGATTTAATCATAAATTCACTTATAATGCTAAAATGAATACAATGGAAAATAATAAGGAGAAACCCAAGTAGCATTATGGAAATGGTATGATGGAAGGTTAATGGGATGATGAAATGTAAGGAATAGTGAAGGAAAAATAGGATATAAATGTGACATTTTTGAGGCCCAACATGTTAGTGGATATCTGCAGAAGCCAGGGGTGATGGAACAAATATCAACATAGTCACATGAGGAGGAGATAAGACAGGAATTGACAGAGTAAGGCCAGACCCAACTCAACACCAATGGGTGAATAAAAACACTGAACCACAGAAGCAATTTGACGCACGGAAAGAAAAAGAGACATTCAAGGAGGCAACATAGGAGTTCCTCAAACAACATGTTGTGTCTACATCAGCCGCATAACATACTCAGAACATACAAATGTATGATATTCCTTAATCAATGGACCACACCAATGAATCACAACTTTAGGGAAAGTAAGTACCATAAATAATTTTCTGCGATCCCGTGTTAAGCTACTGAATAATCCATCATCTATGAAATTCTTTAAAAATATGTTAGAAATATGGAACACAGAGGTAGAGGGGAAGTTAAAGAAGAAAAAATTCAATCACCTCCATACAAGAAGGAGGAAAATCAGGGAATTCATACTGAGTGATAATATTGGAGATTTTAATATGCGTGATATTATATAGAACTTAGGCTCTGAGGTAAATTTGATATCTAATAAGACATGGAAGTGCATGGTAGAACCCACATTAGGATATTCACCTATATAGATGAAATTAGTAAATCAGTAGAGAGTTATACCAATTGGAAGGATTAAGGGTGTGATAGTATATTTAGATGGA
This sequence comes from Picea mariana, assembly GCA_032191745.1. Classification (NCBI taxonomy): domain Eukaryota; kingdom Viridiplantae; phylum Streptophyta; class Pinopsida; order Pinales; family Pinaceae; genus Picea; species Picea mariana. The sequence goes on along the minus strand of JASDQU010103176.1, from coordinate 49,100 downwards.
GTGTGCATTAAGGCATACTTTGAAGTAATAGAGATTGTATATGGCACAACACCATATCAAACATTGCTTGGACTAGATTGGGCATTTGATAACAAGGCCATAATAAACTTGAAGATAAGGAAAATGACATTTGAATCAGGTGATGCATGGACATGACCCATATCATTTTCCCATGATGCAAAAATACAGACAGTACCCAAGAGTTCGTACTGCAATTTTTGTAAGTTAGTGGGTCATGATGATAAATATTGTAGGATGATGGAGTTGATGAGAGAAAGAAATTTAGATACCTATAGGGTGTAGGAAGAAATAATGATAGGGAAAGTTGCATCTCATTTTAACCAGGTACCACCTCCAAATAATAATTCACAGCCGCAATATAACACTACACATCCACCATATAACAATGTGCAACCATAGTATAACCATGTGTAGTATAATCAAGTACCTCAATATAACGCACCATGAGGAGATTGAGATGGATACAGAGGTGGAGGAAAAGGTAGATGAGGATTTGGAGGAGGCATAGGTCCAGTAGTGTGCCATAATTGTCAATAGCTAGGACATTATGCAAGGGAATGTCCAATCCCACCAACAACATGTATGTATTGTCGCACAACAAACCATGATATAAAGAAATGCCAAACACTTTTGGGAAAGATTCATGAAAAGAGGAACTAGAACAACCATAATTTTTAGTGGATATATGAAGAATCTAGGGATGATGGAATAAATATCAACATAGTCAAGTGAGGAGGAGATAAGACAAGAATTGACAAAGTAAGGCAATACCCAATGCAACACCAATGGGTGAATAAAAACACTGAACCACAAAAGCAATTTGATGCACGGAAAGAAAAAGAGACATTCAAGGAGGCAACATAGGAGTTCCTCAAACAACATGTTGTGTCTACATCAGCCACATAGCATACTCATAGCATACAAATGTACAATATTCCTTCATCAATAGACCACACTAATGAATCACAACCTTTAGGGAAAGTAAGTACCATACAAAATTTTCTACAATCCTGTGTTAAGCTACTGAATAATCCATCATCTATGAAATTTTTTAAAAATATGTTAGAAAGATGGAACACAGAGGTAGAGGGGAAGTTAGAGTAGAAAAAGGTCAATCACCTCCATACAAGAAGGAGGACAATCAGGGAATTCATAATGAATGTTAATATTGGAGATTTGAATATGGGGGATACTACACTGGACTTAGGCTCTGAGGTAAATGTGATATATAATAAGACATGGAAGTGCATGGGAGAATCCACATTAGGATATTCACCTATATAGATGAAATTAGTAAATCAATAGAGAGTTATAGCAATTGGAAGGATTAAGGGTGTGACAATATATTTAGATGGAGTGTGCATTAAGGCATACTTTGAAGTAATAGAGATTGTAGATGGCACAACACCATATCCAACATTGCTTGGATTGGATTGTGAATTTGATAACAAGGCCATAATAAACTTGAAGAAAAGGAAAATGACATTTGAATCAGGTGACTATAGATTCATTGCACCATTACACCTATCTGAAGGAGAAAGGTTCGTAGAACCCACATATTTAGACCTGGATGAAATCAACAAATTGTACAAAACCACCGTGTGTGAAGAATATTATGTTAATCAAACTGCAGATCGGGTACTCAGCTAGAGAAGCATCATATCATGTGATTATGACTCAAATACAGGTCTGGAGAATTGGCAACAAAGATTACATGAATTCTCCACAAGAAGGTGCATAATAATAGACCGCACAATAAGATGAGTTGGTACAGAGGTAAGAGAAACTCCCAGTTTTCAAGGGGTAAATGATATAGAGGAAATTCTAAAAAAATATGAAGAGGAAGTATTAGAGAATAAAAGGCTCATAGCCCTAGATATTTCACTCAAGGATATACCTACAAGATGGTGGGGTGCGTATAAGGAAACAATTCAGGACTGGTACCAATGTAAATGATTATTGGCATTAGATTTAGCACAGAACAAAGAAACAATAAAATGCAGAGGTATGATGGACAGGGGACACCAGCAGAACATTTGGAGAAGTGAAAAACACAAAGGACGATGACACCACCTCAACAATGGCCTCATAATTTCATCCACACATTGGAAGGAATCCCATAAAACTGGTATGTAGACCAAGAGATGCGTAGAGGTACTACTGAATAGAAAACATTACAACAGAACTTTGTAGTATCTTTATCATTTCACAATGAGAACCCAAACATTGATTCACCTCTGAAGCAAATAAAAGGTGTAATATTTACTGATGAACCAGAGGTTGAACTCATTAAAGAGTATCAACAATAAAAAATATAGATGGTGAAAGAACTAATGTCATGCTATCATGTTGAAGAAGAGGCACCAGATGAGGATGACCCATACAATATTCAGATTACATAAATTGAAGGAGAAAGAGAGGTGGAAGGTCCATATTTGGAGTCAAAAGTATTTTATGCACCTATCAAGGTGAATAAAGTCAACATTGAGACAACGAATAACCCTAAAATGAAAAGTATTGGAGACTATTGGGATGAACAAATAGTAGAAAGAATAATAGAGTTATTGCGTGAGTACAGTGACCGATTCCTAACGACCTTTACAGAGATGAAAGGCATAGAAGGAGAGCTGGGACATATGAATATACCTCTCAAATATGAGGATAGACTTGTCATCCAAAGACCTTATAGACTGAAACAAGTGTATAAACAGAAAGTGAAGTTTGAAATCGATAGAATGTTGGAAGTTGGTATCATAGAACCAATAGAGGAATATGAATGGATAAGTCCTATGGTAGTGAAAGAAAAGAAGCAAGGAGGGATAAGGATTTGCGTAGATTTGAGAAAATTGAATGATGCTTATTTACATGACCCTTTTCCCACCCCTTTCATAGATGAAGTATTAGAGAATGTGGGAGGCCAAGAAGCATATTCATTTACAGATGGATTCTCAGGGTACCATTAGATCAAGATAGCTCCAGAAGACTGGTATAAGGCTACTATTTCTACAGAATGGGGATCCTACGAGTATACAATCATGCCATTTGGGATAAAGAATGCACCAACCATATTTTCAAGAGTATTCATAGCTACCTTTAAATATTTCATACATTAGTTTTTAGAATTATGTCTGGATGACTGGACTTTATATAGTTTGTTAAAATATCATGTAGAGGTATTAAGGCTAATGTTGGAAATATGTAGGCAATGTCATATATCATTGAATATAAATAAGTGCATGTTTAGGACACCTTTTGGAATAATATTGGGACACATAGTCTATAAAAAAGGGTTATTGGTGGATCCTTCTAAGATTGCAGCCATTGTTAATTTACCACCACCAAAATCAGTGTTCTAGTTGAGAGAAAAACTAGGACATACATGCTATTACAAGAAATTTATAAATGGGTATGCATTGATTACTACACCAATGAAAAATTTGTTAAAGAAGGATATCATATTCCAGTGGAATGAGGACTGTTAACAAGGTTTGGACACCTTAAAAGAAAATATGGTCACAACACCTATCGTAGTAATCTTGGATTGCGAAAAGGCATTTCATGTGCATGTGGATGCATCATCCATAGCACTTGGATCAATTTTGGCACATCCAAGAGAATGGGATTTAGACCATCCTATAGCCTTTACCATAAAATAATCATAGTAGAATTAAAACACCACAGAAAGATAAGGACTAGTCATGGTATATACACTTCAGAATTTCAGGCACTATTTTTTGGGGAAACATTTTAATATGTTCATAGATCATTTGGCCCTAAAATATCTAATAAACAAGCCATTGTTGGGGGGGAGGATCTGTAGATGGTTGTTTTTATTCCAATAATTTGATATTGAGGTGATATTCAAACCAGGGAAGTTGAATGTATGACCTGACCACCTATCTAGGGTCACTAATGGAGAGGAACCTACCAACCTCGAGGACAACTTCCCTGATGCACAGTTGTTTTCAGTACAAATAGTTGATGAATATTTGGTTGATATTTCAAACACTTGAATATAGAGATTGCGCCACAAGAATTTATCACTACACAGAAGAAAAAATTGATAGTTAGGGCTGCATACTATCAACTTATTGCAGGACACTTATATAAAATGGGTGCAGAAAGCATTTTGAGAAGGTGTGTATTAGAAAATCAAAGGAATAGAATTTTGACAGAAGCTCATGAGGAATTAGTTGGAGTACATTATGCAGTAAAATATAATGTGTAGAAGGTATTGCATGTAGGATTATGGTGGCCAACAATTCATAGAGATACCAAGGAATATTTCCAGACATGTGATGTTTGTCAGAGGGTGGGAAAACCCAACAGAAGCGATGAGATGCCGCTAAGACAACAAGTCACTTTACATGTATTTGAAAAATGGGAAATAAACTTTGTTAGACCAATCAATCCACTAGCAAGAAGGTCGGGAGCTAGATATATCATTTTTGTGACAAAACACTTAACAAGATGGGCAAAAATAGCACCAGTCAAAGACTACAGTGTAGAGAAAACCACACACTTCTTGTTTGAACAAGTGATCACCATATTTGGGTGTCCAAGAGTTTTGATGAGTGATAAAGGTACTCACTTTATCAATAGTACTATCAGGGCTATGATTGAGGAGTTAGAATTCTATCGCCGGAAGAGTACACCATACCATCCCCAAGACAATGGAACAGTAAAAGATTTCAATAAGATCTTGGAGAATTCTCTGACTAAGACCTGTTGGCACAGGGGCAAACCCAGGGTTCAACACTTCAACATCGCACCAACAAAACCCTAACTACTGGCCCTTTCGGCAACACCTGTGAAGCAGATGAAGTCTCACCCGAGGTAGAGGCGGGGGGGTTGTAGGACTCAAGTGTCTACAACCTAGCTAGGACAGATATCTGTGATTACAACACTTAACATAGCACTTAGCTAATCAATATGCATTATTTCTTAACTCCCATTCACATCACAGACTAAACCCTAAATACAGAACAATGCAGTAATGAGAAGATCACACACTTCCAATCGTTTAACACATAGCATTAACTTAGATCTAACATTCAATTACCATACTAAGCATCCATACATCTATCTAACATATATAAAGATCATTGCAATAAGAAAATAAACACATAAAAACATAAACAACATTGCACAAAGCACATCTACACAAGATTTACATGGTTCACCCCAGTGTGGGGCTATGTCCACCAACTTCTTCTTCTTCTTTATTAGTCTTCTTCAATATTTTACAACCATCTGCCACTATGCACAGAGCCACATAACCCGACTCTGCAGAGAATAGTATATTTGCGTATAGCCCACCAGATCCTCTTTCCCAGAATTAGGTCAAGGCACAGAGCCAACTCCTTATTAGCAAAAATCCTCTTACAATCACTTTCTCTTAGCTAGATATTTACATATTCTTGCACAAAACCAAATTGGACCACCTTCGACAGAATTCGCTCTAAGTTCTATTTACTTATTTATAGATTACAAAAAGTCCTAAACATGGGTAAACCCATGGGCCGACATCCCATACCTGTCACATAAACCCCAAAATCCAAAAATCCTGTAAAACAAGCGAGATTTGACCTATGGAGGTGTTGACGGGCGAAATCAACCGTCCGTCAACTGAGAGAGTGGAACCAGTCCGGGGTTGTCTAATAACCCAAGCCGTTTGGGATGAACCACCATGACGGGTTTAGCGGCTCCGTTAGTCGATCTAAGGTCCTAAGAAAACAAAAGAAAACTAATCTAAACTAACTAATCTAACTAAAACTAACTATTAAAACAAACTAAACTAAAACTAATTATTAAAACAAACTAAACTAATCTAACTAAAAGGAAATAAAACAAACTAATAAATTAAACTAACTATTCTATATATATAATCTACTAACTACTACTATACTAACTCTAACTAATTAACTATCTAACTACTGACTGAATTATAACTTATTCACAAAATGTACAATATCTACAACTTACAGATTTAAATAAAACCTGAAAAACTCATTTGCATTCTACCATAAGATAGAGAGATATTTTTTGTTGATTTTATAATTTTATGAACAGAAATAAAATAGAAAACTAATTAAACTAAACAACTAATATACTAATTCTAACTACTAATCTAAACTAAACATATACCTAACTAAACTACTAATATTATACTAAACAAATTAACGAAAATAAATCAAAACTGACCTGGAGAAACGCTCCAGATTTGTCCTGTGTATGATGGTTGTCTTAGCATATCAGAGGGAGGAAACCTACACCGAATTATCTAGGAGCTTCTCATAAACGATAGCTGTAGTACTCTTCAAGATTCTTTACAGGACAAACAAGACATAAGATAACAACAATCTTATAATTTATAAATCTTCATAGTTAGATAAACCTGTATGCAAAGATCTATATATTAAAGTTCAATTGATGAAGAAGAGAAATCTACCATTCATTAACTGAACAAAGTAATTGTTGTATTTTAGATTAATTAAAGAACTCAGACACGGATCATATTAATTAAATCATATCATTTTGCAAAAGACTATGATAGCTAAAGTAGTCACTAATCAAATGCAAATTGATAAACATAAACATGAAACAAAAGATTGATATTATGAAAGCGAAAGTTGTAGCAAAACATCAACTTCTATCTCAGTTTGTATTAGAATTCCATAGCATGGTTCTCCCACAAGTGAGGATGATCCTTATTACAAAAAATAATAAGTATTTATAAGTTTTTCCACAGGGTAAAACCTCCCTGTGGAAGTTATCAAACTATTTACATAAAATCTGGGAAGATATCCCAGGTTTAACTAAACTAGGAATCTAAAGTAAAACTAAAATACACAAATATTCCCCTAGACTGTCCAACAAGGTCCCATTCAATTCGAATTTACCTGAAAAGGGCCAAAAATGAGCAAGTTAGAAGGGTTCTTTATTAACAAAATGATAAGAATTTGATCCTATAGACTAGCTACAGAATCATGCGATTCTGTAGCTGGTCTAAATAAGACATAGAATCAGCATCAGAATTGATTAAAAATCTTTAAAAAGAATCAAATTCAATTATCATCCAATAACCATTTGAAAACAAATCATTCAAATTGGAATGGTTATACCATTCAAAATTTAAACAGGATCAAAATCAAACAACTGATCATAGAGATACGCGTGCTCTGTTTCTTTTGTTATCACAAAGTCAAGTTAACAGGATCATGATCAAACAACAAGGAAATCGTTTCATATCCAGTGCAATCAATACAATTAAAACAAATTTTATGCAATTGTTATGCCGTCTCATCAAAAGGTAACACAATCGAATCTAAACAGAATCATTTACAAATTGTCATAACTGTATTGATATAATAAACACTTCATGCCATTAAACCAACACTCTCACGTAACCGTCCATAAACGAAATCGTAATGAAATCACTCAGTTGGTAACAGGGTTCACAAGAATTATATGATCGTTTGTTTTTAGCAAACTGGGCAGACAAGATCGATTCCCTTTGATCAAAATTATTTGTTTGAAACGCATTATAACCGGATTTGATAGAGACAACAAATATTGACCAATTTGTTTGCAAATTAAAAACAAACAGAGCAGCTTTCATGATGTGAATCTAACTCATGAAAGTGATCGAACCAACTAAAAATACACAACATTCTATTTAAGCGAATCAAACAGCGAGGAGTCTAACATAATCATCGTGAATCGAAACTGTCCCACGATTCGGGCATGAATATTATTTGCACAGGCTTAAATGAGAGCACTGTTTGCGTAAAAACAGAGTCGTTCTTCCCAATTTGGAAATGGTCAGAATTGGATTCCAGCGTTGAAAATTATGTGACACATCATATGTAACAACCAGACTCATAAATCATTCAACGATCAAAGCATACAAATCAAATTGAAACGTGATCGCATTCCAATCTAGCATGAAAACTTCTTGCCCTGAGTAGATACGAAACAAATCTAATTAAAAAAAAAAAAAAACTATGAATTTCGCTAACCCGATCAAATCAAATCCAATCGAAAACCAATCAAATCCGATACAAATCTACCAATGACTAAATTAGGAATGATCAAATCATGTATCAAAAATGGAAATTTCTTTTTATTTTTAGCAAAGCAAAACTATGTACAGGATGAACACCGAATGACAGAGCCATTTCGAAATATAAACATAGCTATTCGAAATATAAACAGAGCTTTTCGAAGATCAAATTTCAATCACTCTATTACTCATGGTCACTCACAAAACTGAAACGATATCGAAAATCATACCGGTACAGCAACGAGACTGTTTGATCATGCCAATTTGGAGTTGACAACGGATGTGGCTGATTCAACATTCTTGAAAAGGATGGAGCTGGTTGTCTTCTGCTTCTTATCAGTTGCTTGGAGCTGGTTTCTTTGATTGGTTAACATTGCAATTTGATCTTCCAGTGACTGAATTTTCGATTGGAGTATGGGAACGTCAATGTAGTATCGTTCCAGCCATAAATCGCATTGGTCATAGGAAGACTGTGTGGGGTTTGAAAGAGCAGGCGAGGGTTTGATCAGAGTTTCGTTAGGCAGTTTAATACCTGGGTAATTGGGATCATTCTTTAGGCAGGGGGGAAGATTTGACACAAAATCATAAAGTGGCTCAGGACATAAACCCTGTGAGTAGGGGTACTGATTGGCTAGAAAACGTTCCACGTCGGAATCGGAATCCTCACTTAGGACGATAGGCTTATGCTCAACAGAGGGTTTAGGTTTGTTCCTATCCATTCTTGAAATCATCCGAGCGTTCTTTTTACCCTTGGCATTAGCAGTAGGGTTTGCCTTGGGATTTTTTCTCACAGGTCTTTTAATAGTCTCAACTTTCTCAATAACAGCGTCGGGTAAGGAAACACTAGGGTCGACCGAGGGTTTAGGCAATAGGACATGGAAGGGCACAGGTGGCTCGGCCTTGGCTTCACTCACTACAGGTTTGTCAACCTGGATAGGGTCTGTTTCCTCAAAACCATTACGAGTGATGAAAGCTCTCCAACTATCACCATGTAAACTCAAGTGATAAACAATGATAAGCTTAATCAGCCCATGGTGGAACAGGCTACTGTCAGCCTTCTTCCGTTTAAACCTTTTTGACATTTTATATAGGCTGTGATGAAAATAAAAGGGCATATTCAACGAGTATCCCATAAAACTCATTAACAAATGAAGGTGGTAGAGGAAAACTAGTCTGTATCGACCTTCACAGGTCACGAACTGTTTCACTACCATCAATGTATCATGCCATCATGGTTTAAGTGCAGAGATGGGCATACCTCTGTCACAAGAGGTGACTTTTCGTGAGAGGAACAGCAGTGTCCATGGCACCTCCTCGACCTCACAATTCTTAAACCAATGCTGTCCTGTGGCAAGTAACCCTGTAGTAGAGCTGACAAATGTCTCATCAATTTCCAACTGTATGTTTCCCACCTTGGCTCTACATCCATCGAAAGTCATGGAAAACTGTCGTGCTACACAGAGATTAAAACCCTCAAATCGTTTCATGAAGGTGAGCCAACCATTCTCCTCCAAGTCTTTGCGGGCATTGTCAAACATTAACAAGGCTTGGTTGTCGTTTGGCTCGATTCGCACGACTGGTGCCATGGAGCCGAGCACATGGTAAGCCAAGGGTTTGGCTCACAACCACACAGGAGCGGAGCTACCCGAGCTAATAGAAGTGAACAGGGAAAGGGATAGGCATAAATTCCATCATGCGAAGGTGGTGGAGCTTATCTCTACCATGCAAAATAGTAATTGCCAAAGTACAACTGCTAATTTACATAGTTGTTCAATCCATTATAATAGTTCAACAATCAAGTCATTTTTCAAACCAATAAAATCAATGTATAAATCAACACGCGCAAATGTTATGCCATAGTTTTAAACACCCGACATATAAATCAAAATCCAAAATCAACTATGCGCCAATGTATCAGCTCATATAATCAATAGTTTAACCAATGTGCCAATGGGCATTCATATAATCAACAAGCCAATAGTTATAAAAACACAAACATAGGCATTATATTGAAAAGATATATATGAAAGATTTAACTATAACACCCATGTATCTTATGAAACCAAAGGGTCAAGTAGATCAAATGAAAATCAAATCCAAATGTTAATGTATTACAAACTCAATGAAGCCAAGTCACACAATCAATATAAGAATGTCCAATGAGAATATTTCAAAAGTTCTGCCAGCTACATAACGATAGGTGAAATGCGAGCGCAATAGGCATATTGACAAGGATAGTGACAGTTCAAACAATGATTCCAATGCAACTTCAAAAGATTAAGTTTTCATGCTTACAGTCGTGAAAACAAAACGAAGGTAAATGTGCAAATGTCGCAAAAAATGAAAGTGTCGTTCATTTGAAAATTGCAACGAAAAATCGATGTTTGAAAAACATAGGTGTAGGCAGCTTATAAGACAATGGAAAAAGTGAATTGGCTGCCAACAATGGCGACACACTGGTAGAAGCAGTTATCTCTTGTCAAAAGAAACAAATTCAGATTAAGACAACGAAGATAATTTCAACTCAAAAACAACAACCAGAAAATAGTATAAACATAATCATTGACCAATTATTGCAGTAGTGTTTCAAAAGATGAAAATTGATAACAATCTTAAGATCAGCAAGTCACGATATTAAAGATAAAATATTCAATACTGTTGGCATAGCCACTGCTGCCAGCAGGCATCCATAACCTCGACAGGGTTGCCATTTAACCCACTCTAACATCTATATCCTGCCAAGAAGTTGTGGATCAGAATAAAGGACATTAAAGAGGTTTCTTTTTTGCAAATTTTCATGTACCCGACATTGCTTCCCTGCCAGCGGGCTTGTTCAGTATCCCGACGAAGTTGTCTTCACTCCATGCATGCATTTACCCGCTGCCAGCAGACCTGTTCAACATCCCGGTGGGTTTACAAGCACTTCCCACAGCTCTTCTTGATAATTTTTTATTTTGTTTTTCATAGATATATAGTTGAGCGAGGTGACGCTGAAAATCATAATCCCTCATATTTTAACATTTATTTTTTAGACCTCATCAGAATTTTTTAGAACTGTCCTTTATTTAGATCCAGAGATGTTTTATTTACAAAAACAACTTCCTAAGACAGGGAGACATCTTGTGAATCATTCCTTTACGGAATAGGGACAGCATAAAAAGATAATAGATGATGATGATAAGCTTTACTCAGAGATCGAAATCAATAAACTTCTTTCAAACAACAAACTTTTCCAACACAGATATAAATTTCAGAAATACACCATTGATGTTTGTACAAATTTTTCAGAAGTTATTTCAGCGAAGAAAATTTCTTTTTTCTTTGTCTGAATAGCTCAGTGTACAGGTATGTGTATGTCCAAAAACACAAACTGTTAAATTCAAGGAAACATCGAAAACCAAAAGCAAACGAAAACGCAAACAAAAACAAAATATGTACATAATATACAAGGGTAGTTATCAAGCAAAGTATCTTTTCAGCGCTTAGCCATTCACCGGGTAGGTGTCAAGCTGCCCTTCAAGATTCTGCAATTGAAAAGAACTGGGACCCAACTTTTCAACAATCAAAAATGGTCCAAGCCATAAGTTTTGAAATTTTGTGTGCTCTCACTTTCCTTCATGTGGTTTGTCCCACTTCAAGACGAGATCACCTACTTCAAAATTCCTATCAGAAGAAGAATTAGAATCGAACTATATTTTAACCAATTGTTGATGTTGATCTAACTTACGTTTAGCCTAGGCTCTTACCTCTTCTAGCTTCATCAAAGCGTTAATTCGATTTTCCAAAGGGGGACAATCTTCTTCTTGGAATTTCTGTGAGAAATGAAGTGAAGGAAGAAGAATGTGAGGCAACATAATTGCTTCTCTGCCATAAACGAGAAAAAAGGAGGAGTTACCTACAACAGCTTTTGGCGTTACCCTATCATCCCGCAACGCGTTTAGCAGCGCATTGTGCCAAATTTTGTGATTTTCAACCATGGTTCTATTGATGATTTTGATTAAGTTCTTGTTTGTCGATTTGGCCAATCTGTTGCCCTGGGGGTAATAGCTAGCAGAATACTTCATCTTAATTCCTTTTTCCAAAGTGAACTCGCTCATATCAAGAGAAGAAAAGTAAGAAGCGTTGTCAAAGACCAAACAGTCAGGAATACCGAAATGGGTGATGATATTCGAATTTAGAAAGGCAATTACCTGACTGGTGTTGATAGTTCTTAATGCAGCAGCTTCAGACCATCGAGTAAAGTAATCTGTGGTTGTCACTATAAACTTGTGCTGTTGTGATGACGGAGGGTTGATTGGACCTATGATATCAAGGCCCCACTGCTGAAAAGGAGAATCTACTGAAACGGGCTGTAGAGGAAAGGCTGTTTTTTGTAACCGCCCTGATGCTTTCTGACAGATGATACATTTACGACACAAGGCATGGGCGTCTCTGAAAAGAGTGGACCAGTAATAACCGACTCTTAGAAATTTATGAGCAGTGGTGTCACCACCAAAATGACCACCAGCTTCTCCTGCATGCAACTCTAGCAAGACTTTTTCTGCTTCATCTTTTTCAAGACAACGCATCAGTACGCCGTCAAAACTTTGATGAAATAGGATACCATTGACCAGATGAAAGGAAGCAGACTTTAGTCTCAATGCTCTTCTTTTAGCGGGGTATAAGCGACGGGGTGCTGACCCATGTTCAATACATAATCTTATATCATCATACCAAGGACTAAAAAGGTTTTGTGTGAAACATATTAGACTTTGATTGCTTTGTCCTAGGTTTGACGTATCGCTTTCTTCTTGCTACCTTGCTGCTGAATTAGAAACTAACTTGCATAATCCTTGGCCTCTCACTATCTGAGCCGGGGTGATTTCCAAATCATACTCCTGCAAAGAAATGACCCAGTTGGCTCTTTTTTCTCCTAGTTCCTTTTGCACTAACAAGTTCCTCACGGCTGGGTAGGGGACAATGACTTTCATCCTTGACTTCAAAAGATAGGAACGAAAGTGCTTAACTGCTTTGAAAACAGTGTAGGCTTGCCGATCTACCGCTGGGTAATTAAGTTCAGCACCTTTGAAAGAGGAGCTCATAAAGGTGATGGGTACTTCATTTTTCTCAGCATTCTTTTGGGTTAGGACGGCGGCATAGGAACGATCATAAGCAAAAGTGTAGAGTGTAAAGTCTTGCAAAAAATATGGGCTCATGAGAGACGGAGCATCTATAATGGCCTTCTTTATTGCATTAAAAGATTGATTTTCTAGGGGTCCCCAGTAATATTGGGTGTCTTTCTTGATCAAATTCTGTAGAGGCCTGACCATTTCGGAGAAGTTGGGGATGAATCTCCTCACGAAGTTAATCTGGCCTAAGAAAGACTGCATGGATTTTTTGGATGTAGGAGGGGGAAGTTTTGCGATGACTTGAGTCCTTTCGGGGTCAATAATCATCCCTTCACTAGACACAATGAATCCCAGGAGTCTACCCTATTCTACTGCAAAGATGGATTTTTTGGGATTCAGGGAGATTTCGTATTTACGACATCGCAGTAGAACGGCTTGTAAGTGAGCTAGATGATAGTCTTTGTTTTTTAGAAAATACAGTTACATCATCTAAGTAAACTACGATAGACTGATTGATTAAGCCTCGGAAAGCAATGTCCATTGCTCTCTGAAAGGTAGCACCAGCATTAATCAATCCAAAGGGCATTTTGCGATAAGCATAAGTGCCCCACAGAGTACGAAAGGTAGTTTTTAGTTGGTCTGGTGGAGACATCAGGACTTGGTTGTATCCGGAGAAACCATCTAGTAAAGATAGCCTCTCAGAACCAGATACCTATTGAAGGATCTGTTCCATGGGTGGGACAGGATAGTTGTCTTTGTCAGATGCCCTATTAAGGTTTCGGAAATCGACGTAGAGTCAGATTTCCCCATTCTTCTTCTAGACTAGGACAAGGTTAGAAACCCATTGAGTGTGTCTAACAAGAAATATTATCTTAGCATTTAGGAGCTTATTCAATTCTTTTTGAACGGTCGGTTCCAGTTTGGAGTCCATTTTCCTCAGTTTTTGTTGAAAGGGTAAGTTTTGGGGCTTCATCGGGATGACATGTTGTATGATATTAGGGTCGAATATTTTAAGGTCATCATACATCCATGTGAAGACATCTTTAAATTATTTAAATAATTTAACAAATGCATCTTTTTCTTTTCGAGAACATCCCAACCCTAAGTTAATGCATTGAGGATTTTCATTAGTTCCTAAGTTAACTTTTTCATAAGACAACGAGGAACTATTGGTTTTACAATTGACCGTCTTTTTAAATTTATCTTGAAAATCATAAAACTTCTCTAATCTAATTACAGATTTTGGGATCAAGTTTACCATATCCGATGAAGATTCAAGAGTTCTCGGATCTGGTATTACCGTGAAATCACGCAAATTGTCATCGTGTGAGCGTTCATCTATCACCGCGCCTTGAAAGGTTTCTTCCATGTGCAGAAAGTTAATAATCTGCTGATCATCGTCAAATACTCTCCAATTCGTGATGTTGTCAGGAATGGATGGGCGAAACAACAGCTCAACTAAAAATGTGTCTGGGGACAAGCCTTCTGCAGGAAGAAGTTTAGAAGCTACATTAGCTAATAAATCTACTTCAGAGTTATTCATCCTTGGAATGGAATTTATATTGAAAGCGGAAAATTTATTCATTAAGTTCCATACCTCAGACTGGTAGCTTTTGAGATGCAGAGAAAGACAGTGGATAGAATCTCTTACCTATCTAACCACTATTTCAGAGTCACCAAAGATGGGTAGATTTCGAATGTTCATATCCAAATCTTTTTTGAGACCTTGCAGTAAAGCCTCATATTCTACAGTATTGTTAGTACATTCAAATTCCAACCTACATGCTATCAATGTTTTATTACCTGCCGGATCGATAATGACATAGCCTGCCCCAGCTCCTTCTTTGGATTTTGACCTATCGAAATACAGAGACCAAATTTGATTTGCATAGGGTACATAGGATCGTTGCGTGGAAGGTGTTGGCTGCATATATGCTACAATCTCGGACTGTTGTTCTAGATTGGTAATAGGAGAAGCCTCGACCATGAAGTTGCCAAAGAAGGTGTCCATCCCTTTCACTTCAAGTGAATCACCAGAAGGTGTGTATGGTTCATTGGGATCATTCAAATATGTGACCATGAACTTAAGGTAGCGCTCATGATTTACATTGATTTTATTAGGCTTGTCGTTCTCTAGAAGCCATAGATGAGACCAATCTGTCACGAAATAGCCATGTAGCTGCTCCGACCAGTCCCTGCTTAAAAACAAACCATATACTTCTAGAATATCCACAACAATTATATCAATAACTTGATGAACCTTGGGGTTAGACGATAATCTAATAAGTACATTCTTTAGTGCACTTATAACTTTGACATTTGTTCGATCAAGTTGTATAATTTTTAAAGTTGAGGTTTCAACTTCAGCATTTAGCTTTTGGCAAACAGACCATGGCATCAAATTGGATGACGCCCCTGAGTCCACCATACTTGTGAAAGGAGGTACTTTTTTGCGAGTGCTAAGAGTAGTAGCCTATGGATTTTTACTCGTAGTTTCTAAAGCTACTTTATCTACATTATTTACATTATTTACATTACATACAGGAAGGCTTCCTTTATCTTGAGGATCAGGATTATTTTTAGTGGAAATCTTCTGAGGGACTTTGCTTTGCACAACCTTGTTACCATTAGAATTACCATTCTTGCCATTCTCTGAAATATTTTGCAACATTTTTTGTAACAAAAATGGAAAATTCAACAACTCATAAATAGAAATGTTATCCCTTAACTTTTTAAGATCTTCTACAACATCATAATCTAATTTAGGGATCACATTATTCTGTTTAGGTTCGGCTGATTTAGATTTCTTTGGAGGCAAAGTCATAGTATTTTCGGAAGAAGGTTTATTTGTTGCCTTACTCCTAGTGTTATAAGGATGAACTGTCTTGAAGTTAGCTTGGAAGATGCTATCCGAGAAGTGTCCAAAAATTTTTGGAGAAGACTCTTCTTCTTGAACTGTCTCTTGTTCAACTACCTCCTCAGGAATCTCAGGAGGCATCAAGTTATCTTGGGATTCTAGAATTGTTTGAAGAGCACATTGCAAACTTTCTAGATTTAGGCCTTCGGTGGTTGGGTTAGGTCTATTGGTAGGAAAAGGCTTCCAGAACAGGGGTTTGTAAGGCCCTTTTCTTGAATAAGCTTCTTTTGTCAACCTTTTCAAGTCTATATCTTGATTTGACAGTTTTTGAACAACTTTAGATAGGTTTTCCAAATCAGAGTTTTCAGGTTGTGTTTTACTTTGAGTGGGTCTAGGGAGGATTTCAATCTTCTTTTTGGAAGAAGAATTAGTCTCAGTTTTGTTGTTAGTAGAGTCCTTAAGACTAAGTATGTCTTTTTTGATCTGGCTGGCCTCCTCAAAGGCCTCTAACAACGTGGATTTATTGGATCGTTTAACCCAGATAGCTATACTCTGATGCAAAGCTTTAGTGTAGTAAGCTATTATAAGACTCTCAGCAAGCATAGAATCCACAGGGATTCGATTTTTAAGTGTCAAGAATATTTCATTAAAGTCTTTAACTTTTTCTTTAGGGTTCATTTTTAGACTAGAAAGATCCATGACTAAGACTTCTGGAGGCTTACCATCTCCGAACTTCTCCAAAAAGCATGACTCAAACTTTTCCCAAGACGTCATGGTATGTGGTTGTTGGGAAAAGTACCATGTGGATGCATTACCCTCAAAAGTATACGGGAACAACCTACAGACAACGTCTTCATGTTCGACATTGCGGAGTCTTATGGCTAACATAAATTTTTTGATATGATCTTCAGCTATCTGTTTTGAGTCAGGATAAAACTTGGGAATCCATTTCTCTGGGTGTTTAGGTAGAGGATGTTGTGCTCTAGGTACGGCTACGGCATCCTGGTCCAACCAGGGTCTAGCAGGTTTGTTCCAATTTGCCATTGGGGTAGTGGGTGTGGAAGGCTGAGAAGGTGAATTGCCTTCATCACAGAAATCTCCTCCAGAAGAGGAAGGATATGATGGAGGTGGTGAAGGAGGTATCCCAGATCCTCCTGCAGCAGGATTTAAGTTTGGATCTATAGGATTCACAGTGAGGTTAGTGTCACCTAATTGTTCTCTGATATCAGAGAAGTCCAAAGGCTGACCCCATAGACGGTTTGGTTGCTCAAATGGGCTAAGGCACTATGTGTTTTAATAAGATAGTGGCGGACAATCTCTTGTATGTCACCACCTATAGGATTAGGGGTTGTTGGCTCAACTGTGATCTGTGGATCGTCGGTTGAATTAGTTGTTGTTTGAAGGGGAATATTATCGTGTGAATGGATTCTAGTCACTATAGGTGAGAGATTAGGGAGTGGAGGAGTCTTACGACCACCTCTTGCCATTAATTAAATTCAAGCCCTCCTTCTAGCACCATTTGTTGATGGGTGAAATCGATCGTCCGTCAACTGAGAGAGTGGAACCAGTCCGGGGTTGTCTAATAACCCAAGCCATTTGGAATGAACCACCCTGACGGGTTTAGCGGCTCTGTTAGCCGATCTAAGTTCCTAAGAAAACAAAAGAAAACTAATCTAAACTAACTAATCTAACTAAAACTAACTATTAAAACAAACTAAACTAAAACTAATTATTAAAACAAACTAAACTAATCTAACTAAAAGGAAATAAAACAAACTAATAAATTAAACTAACTATTCTATATATATAATCTACTAACTACTACTATACTAACTCTAACTAATTAACTATCTAACTACTGACTGAAATATAACCTATTCACAAAATGTACAATATCTACAATTTACAGATTTAAATAAAACCTGAAAAACTCATTTGCATTCTGCCCTAAGACAGAGAGAGATATTTTTTGTTGATTTTATAATTTWATCAACAGAAATAAAACAAAAAACCAATTAAACTAAACAACTAATATACTAATTCTAACTACTAATCTAAACTAAACATATACCTAACTAAACTACTAATATTATACTAAACAAATTAACGAAAATAAATCAAAACTGACCTGGAGAAACGCTCCAGATTTGTCCTGTGTATGATGGTTGTCTTAGCAGATCGGAGGGAGGAAACCCACATCGAATTATCCAGGAGATTCTCGTAAACGATAGCTGTAGTACTCTTCAAGATTCTTTACAGGACAAACAAGACATAAAATAATAACAATCTTATAATTTATAAATCTTCACAGTTAGATAAACCTGTATGCAAAGATCTATATATTAAAGTTCAATTGATGAAGAAGAGAAATCTTCCATTCATTAACTGAACAAAGTAATTTTTGTATTTTAGATTAATGAAAGAAATCAGACATGGATCATATTAATTAAATCATATCATTTTGCAAAAGACTATGATAGCTAAAGTAGTCACTAATCAAATGCAAATTGATAAACATAAACATGAAACAAAAGATTGATATTATGAAAGTGAAAGCTGTAGCAGAACATCAACTTCTGTCTCAGTTTGTATTAGAATTCCATAGCCTAGTTCTCCCACAAGTGAGGATGATCCTTATTACAAAAAATAATAAGTATTTATAAGTTTCTCCACAGGGTAAAACCTCCCTGTGGAAGTTATCAAAATGTTTACATAAAATCTGGGAAGATATCCTAGGTTTAACTAAACTAGGAATCTAAAGTAAAACTAAACTACACAAATATTCCCCTAGACTGTCCAACAAAGTCCCATTCAATTCGAATTTACCTGAAAAGGGCCAAAAATGAGCAAGTTAGAAGGGTTCTTTATTAACAAAATGATAAAAATTTGATCCTATAGACTAGCTACAGAATCTTGCGATTCTGTAGCTGGTCTAAATAAGACATAGAATCAGCATCAGAATTGATTAAAAATCTTTAAAAAGAATTAAATTCAATTATCATCCAATAACCATTTGAAAACGAATCATTGAAATTGGAATGGTTATACCATTCGAAATTTAAACAGGATCAAAATCAAACAATTGATCTGTTGATACTTAGAACACATCACCAAAAGACTTCATCCACCCTTGAAATCCGACCTTCTTTTACTTCTTCTTCCCTCTGAAATTCGACTTGTATCAAATGAATGTATAATGATATTTATTTATACCATTTATGTCACTTCCTTTTAACATTAGGGCCGACCTAACACTTTCTTATTTTGTAATTATTTTCTTTAATTATTTTCAGGGCCTACATGTACTTCCTTTTTCAATTCACTTTGTCATCTTCAAAAATTCATTTCTCTTCAACCATGAGGATCCATGTGACGTGCCACATACCACCAGAAACAGCATGATGTATATTATCCATTCATGGGTGTTTTATATGCATGTGCATTTTTCTTAATGTCCAAATACCTTTATCAATATTGCGGTCCAAAACCCATGACTAGGGTTGACATCAATGACAACAATAAATATTCCAACATGATCATAGAGATACGCGTGCTCTGTTTCTTTTGTTATCACAAAGTCAGGTTAATAGGATCATGATCAAACATCAAGGAAATTGTTTCATATCCAGTGCAATCAATGCAATTAAAACAAATTTTATGCAATTGTTATACCGTCTCATCAAAAGGTAACACAATCGAATCTAAACAGAATCATTTACAAATTGTCATAACTGTATTGATATAACAAACACTTCATGCCATTAAACCAACACTATCGCGTAACCATCCATAAACGAAATCGTAATGAAATCACTCAGTTGGTAACAGGGTTCACAAGAATTATATGATCGTTTGTTTTTAGCAAACTGGGCAGACAAGATCGATTCCCTTTGATCAAAATTATTTGTTTGAAACACATTATAACCGGATTTGATAGAGACAACAAATATTGACCAATTTGTTTGCAAATTAAAAACAAACAGAGCAGCTTTCACGATGTGAATCTAACTCATGAAAGTGATCGAACCAACTGAAAATACACAGCATTCTATTTAACCGAATCAAACAGCGAGGAGTCTAACATAATCATCGTGAATTGAAACTGTCCCACGATTCGAGCATGAATATTATTTGCACAGGCTTAAATGAGAGCACTGTTTGCGTAAAAACAGAGTCATTATTCCCAAATTGGAAATGGTCAGAATTGGATTCCAGCGTTGAAAATTATGTGACACATCATATGTAACAACCAGACTCATAAATCATTCAACGATCAAAGCATACAAATCAAATCAAAACGTGATCGCATTCCAATCAAATCAAATGAAAACTGATCGCATTCCAATCTAGGTACGAAACAAATCTAATTATAAAAAAAAACAAAAAAAAAAACAAACTATGAATTTCGCTAACCCGATCAAATCAAATCCAATCGAAAACCAATCAAATCAGGATACAAATCTACCAGTGACTAAATTAGGAATGATCAAATCATGTATCAAAAATGGAAATTTCTTTTTATTTTTAGCAAAGCAAAACTATGTACAGGATGAACACCGAATGACAAAGCCATTTCGAAATATAAACATAGCTATTCGAAATATAAACAGAGCTTTTCGAAGATCAAATTTCAATCACTCTATTACTCATGGTCACTCACAAAACTGAAATGATATCGAAAATCATACCAGTACAGTGATGAGACTGCTTGATCATGCCAATTTGGAGTTGACAACGGCTGTGGCTGATTCAACATTCTTGAAAGGATGGATCCGGTTGTCTTCTACTTCTTATCAGTTGTTTGGAGATAGTTTCTTTGACTGGTTAACACTGCAATTTGATCTTCCAGTGATTGAATTTTCTATTGGAGTATGGGAACGTCAATGTAGTATCGTTCCAACCATAAATCGCATTGGTCACAGGAAGATTGTGTGGGGTTTGAAAGGGTAGGCGAGGGTTTGATCACGTTGCTAAGGGTTTCATTAGGCAGTTTAATACCTAGGTAATTGGGATCATTCTTTAGACAGGGGGGAAGATTCGACATGAAATCGTAAGGTGGCTCAGGACATAAACCCTGTCAGTAGGGGTACTCATTGGCTAGAAAAATTTCCACGTCAGAATCAGAATCCTCACTTAGGACGATAGGCTTCTACTCAACAGAGGGTTTAGGTTTGTTCCTAGCCATTCTTGAAATCATCTGAGCGTTCTTTTTACCCTTGGCATTAGCAGTAGGGTTTTCCTTGGGATTTTTGCTCACAGGTCTATTAATAGTCTCAACTTTCTCAATAACAACGTCGGGTAAGTCAACACCAGGGTTGGCCGAGGGTTTAGGCAATAGGACATGGAAGGGCATAGGTGGCTCAGCCTTAGCTTCACTCACTAAAGGTTTGTCAACCTGGACAGGGTCTATGTCCTCAAAACCATTACGAGCGATGAAAGCTCTCCAACTATCACCATGTAAACTCAAGTGATAAACAATGATGAGCTTAATAAGCCCATGGTGGAACAAGCTACTATCAGCCTTCTATCGTTTAAACCTTTTCGACATTTTATATAGGCTGCGATGAAAATAAAAGGGCATATTCAACGAGTATCCCATAAAACCCATTAAAAAATGCAGGTGGTAGAGGAAAACTAGTCCATATCGACCTTCACAGGTCACGAACTGTTTGACTACCATCAATGTATCGTGCCATCRTGGTTTAAGTGCARAGATGGGCATACCTCTGTCACAAGAGGTGACTTTGCGCGAGAGGAATAGCAGTGTCCATGACACCTCCTCGACCTTACAATTMTTAAACCAAYGTTGTCCTGCGGTAGGTAACCCTGTAGCAGAGCTAACAAATGTCTCATCAATTTCCAACTATATGTCGACCACCTTGGCTCTACAGCCATCGAAATTCATGGAAAACTGTTGTGCTACACAGAGATTAAAACCCTCAAATCRTTGCATGAAAGTGAGCCAACCGTTCTCCTCCAAGTCTTTGCAGGAATTGTCAAACATTAACAAGGCTTGGTTGTCGTTTGGCTCGATTTGCACGACTAGTGCCATGGAGCCAAGAACATGGTAAGATGAGGGTTTGGGTCACAACCACACAGGAGCAGAGCTACCCGAGCTAACAGAAGTGAACGGGGAAAGGGATAAGCATAAATGCCATCGTACGAAGGTGGTGGATCTTACCTATGCCATGCAAAATAGTAATTGCCAAAGTACAACCGCCGATTTACATAGCTGTTCAATCCATTATAATAGTTCAACAATCAAGTCATTTGTCAAACCAATAAAATCAATGTATAAACCAACACGTGCAAATGTTATGCCATAGTTTTAAACACCCGACATATAAATCAAAATCCAAAATCAACTATGCGCCAATGTATCAGCTCATATAATCAATAGTTTAACCAATGTGCCAATGGGCATTCATATAATCAACAAGCCAATAGTTATAAAAACACAAACATAGGCATTATATTGAAAAGATATATATGAAAGATTTAACTATAACACCCATGTATCTTATGAAACCAAAGGGTCAAGTAGATCAAATGAAAATCAAATCCAAATGTTAATGTATTACAAACTCAATGAAGCCAAGTCACACAATCAATATAAGAGAATATTTCGAAAGTTYTGCCAGCTACATAACGATAGGTGAAATGCGAGCGCAATAAGCATATTGACAAGGATAGGGACAGTTCAAATAATGATTCCAATGTGACTTCAAAATATTAAGTTTTCACACTTACAGTCGTGAAAACAAAACGAAGGTAAATGTGCAAATGTTGCAAAAATGAAAGTGTCGTTCATTTGAAAATTGCGACGAAAAATCGATGTTTGCAAAACATAGGTGTAGGCAACTTATAAGACAATGGAAAAAGTGAATTGGCTGCCAACAGGAGGGTATTGTTGGCCTCTAACAAAGGATTTTAGTTTCCTCACAGGGTTTTTAGCATTAACTATGGGTCTCAAGTCCTTGATATGGATGAGGGGGGAAACCCAATACTTAGTCAAAGTATAAATATTATAGTGAGCCAGGGACAAACAAAACACCTCAAACCACCACACCTGACCTATTTATTTTTTAGATAGCTTCTAGGGCTCAAGGTTCATGAATGACACCTAAAACCACCATAGATGACCTCTCAAGGGGACCTTTGGTCTGTGACTGGGGATATGGGAATCGTTAGGAAATTGTGAGAACTAGGTTTGGATATTGGGTACTTGGACATGATCAAGAGATGAAACTTGGGACTTAGGTTCTAAAGGAAGCCTCTATGCATATAGGGTTAGCAATGACATGTTGAACCACCACAAAGGACCTTTCCAGGGTATCCTTGGTCTCTGGATGGGGATAATCAACATTATGAAGTTTTGAACATTAAGGGTTATGAGGGTATCCTTGGTCGCTAGATATGGTCAAGGGAACACACCTAAGAGATAAACCATAAAGGAAGCTTCTAGTCTTCTAGGGCCAAGAATGAAACCTTGTGTAACACCCCCCTCTCTAAACCCTATAATTACGTGTAATTAATCATGATTTATGGCTTCAATGAAATGACACACAAATGATGTAAATGTATTATTATTTAATTGAAATGACAACAACCGATTGTGGGGGTTAAGCCTTAAAGGTATAAGACATGATACCACTAAAGGAATACGAGAATGGTTTATTTCGCTAACAGACCGAGCCACTTTGTTAATGTATTGTTTTAGGAATATTCAGAACTTCCCTCAACCCCGATATCAAGGAAGGTCAGTAATGAGGAAGGGATAGTAATTGATCGACCAACCACCCTCAATGAATACATGCATGGAAAATATGGCAAGTAAAACAGAGGATTCCAGCCAAAGGTACCATAGAGTACCAAATCTACAACTGAGATTGACTCATGGGTGCTTTCTGATAGAAGGGGAACAGGTCGAGAACCTTCCCAAGATTTTATATCTAGGAGACAAATGAGAAAATAAAGGGTGAAATTGAGGACCCATCTGGGGGGGTAGAGGCCACGAGTTCGATGTTGGAAAGGCATGTGATAATCCTCATAGAGGCCCGAGCTAGGAAAAAAGAGAACATAATAAATTTCCTTGTGGTATTATGGCTTGGAACGGGGTTGGCCTTCTACCGAAGTCATTGCGTGAGCAGATCCTATGGTTGGGTGGAAAGGAGAACACCCATAGTCAGTTGGCTAGTTATCAACTATAACATAATTATTTCTGAAATCTATGTATTGAATGTAATTTATGACTAAATGTCTATAATTTTCTCAAGGGTGTGCATGCTTTATTGACGATTAGATTGGTGGATCTCTTGTATGTTGTGCATTATAGAAATTGAGAAATCACATGGTTATGGGTATTCACATGCATGTGAATTCTTGAGCCCTTGTATCGGCTATAGTTAAAGGAATGAAATTGTAACCTTGCTAACGGTGAACAAAATTATAGTTATACCTATATAGATACACACACACACACACATAGAGGCAATCGAGTGTCTCAGTGTTTGGATACCTGCAAAAAATGGACCTTTTAGGATAAGAGGAAATAAAGATGACCTGTATGTCGTATTTTTTGGATCCATATACTTTTATGTCATAGTGATTGGATCCATATACCTGTGCATCACATTTTTTTCTTTTCCTGCGATAAAAGGATTTTTTTTCGGAATGAAATGAATCAGAGTTATCCTATGCAGGAAAAGGGGTGACTTGGACCCGAGAAGGGATTTATGAAACTTTCCAGTCTTGAAAAGACTTAGTGAAACCCCATGAAATTGACTAAGTCCTGGACCAGACTATAGGGCTTGCGTAAAGACTTATTTTTCCCAAAAGATCGTGACTGTTGATCTAGAACAACAGTTAGATCTGGGCCCTCCATTTGATCTAGGGTGAGACGCAATATCGACCATCAATCTGGTGAAATGGATAGATATTGACCCTCCATCAAAGTAGATTATTATTCTTGTAGAGGGTATACCCTCAATCAATGATTACTATTGATCTATCAGAAGGTATCAACAAAATTTTATGGATCATTAGATCCTTCATGGAGGACACAGTCGGATTTCGAGGGCATAAAAGACCTAATATAATAATAGTCATTAGATATGGTATGATGATTAATATTAGTCATAGATCATGAGTGTGAGTGTTATCATATTCCTATGGTCAGAGTATCCCCAAATGCTAAAGTGGAAGCATTTTGAAAAGGGGGGGTCTAAGGGATGATCTAGGTCATCCATTAGGACTAGACCATGATTAATCTCAGTCATAGATAAATGTGGTATCGTTTAAATGAGGCTAAGAGGTGAGGTGACATCAACGTGACATGTCAAGATAACAAGGAACACCAACGAGTGTAGAAGTAACGTGTGCCAACCATTGATTGGATGGAAGGACAAAGGGGGAGTCTTGGTCGGATCATACCTTGGGAAAAGTGTACCCAAATATGAACTGTTGGATCCATAAGATGAAGAAATTTTGATCATCCAATAGAATGGGATAATCAAAGTGATCATGGTTCCTAGGAAAGGTTTTAATCTGATGGGATTACTCTGAGGTTTAATCAGGGTCATTGATCGAAAAGAATCCTCGATGGGTGATAGTCATTTATTTATTGTGGACCCTTCTATTTCCCCTTGTCAATTGTTACAAAGGGAAGTGATGTCAGAGTGATGGAGGAGAAAGTTAGGAGGCTAGTGTATCACTGGAAGGGATAGGTGTCAGTAGGTGAGTGGATAATATAAGTGTGTCTATGATGATATGTATGCCACATCAAGCCCACATGGAGGTTGACATGTTAATCAGTGATCATGCCACATGTCTCTCCAATTTAGCATTTGATGTGGTTTTTGGTGACAAGTGTTTCCCTAGGAGTGACCCTAGAATGGGGGTTGGGAAACCACATGTACTCAACCCAAATCCTTGTCTTTAGATCTCAAGTGAGGAGATCCATACCATCCATCATAATGTGCTATTTGAAATGAATCTCAAGGATACACTCTGATGGAGGAGCTTGGAGATAAAACCTTGATCATTGATCTATCGAGATCAGGGGAGCTCTGAGAGAATATACCAATCATCCATCACAAGGAATATTTTGGAATGAATGCATGAGAATATTTCAATGAGGATGCTCCAAGATGAAATATAGACCATCGACCTACCAAGGCCTAAGGGACCCCACATATCAGCTAGATTGTTAATTCATTGTTTAAGAATTAAGAAAAGGATGTGGATGTTCCCACATGTCATGACACAAGTGGTGCCATGTGTCGAGCATAGAAGTTCCCACGTGGCATAGCGATTTGGTAACCGAAGGTGAACTCCTTTGGTGAGTATGAGAGCCATGTGTCAGGTGTTGATAGTGACACATGACATGCGAATAGGATGTTATGTGTCAAAAGGATTTGGTACGGCCGAGAAGACCCGACCCAATCCTATCCATCCATTTCCAAAACCATGGATTCATCTGATTTATCAAAGGAGGTAGCCATCAGAGTCATTTGTCAGAGCATGTTGGGTTTCTTGTCGTGGGAATAATCCAATGGGAGGATCCTTATAGTGACGAAAGGCAATGTAAAGAGTCTGATAAAGTGTGGGCCGAGGTATGACATGACCAATTCCATGTCTTTTCCATGAAATATGGTCCATTTACTATAGAGTCACGTCAACACCACTTACGAAGAAACAGATGACCGGGTGCCACATGGGTGAAATGTGGTAGTGAGGTGGCCTTTGGTCAATAAAGACCAATAACTTTGAGAGGCCATAACTTTTGATATAGAGCTCAATTTTGGGAAAAATTATAGTGGTTGGAAATCTCTTGAAGAGTAGAAGATGATGGCATCCTCAAAAGGAAGTTTTGAAACATTCAAGAGAATGCAATTTTAATACCCCATCCCATTAAAATCTACTTAGGTGGTTGGGTGTGTTACACCTTGAACCACCAAAAATGACCTATGGAGGTCATACTTTGCCTCTAAATACGTATAAATGTACCGTTAGAATTTTCTATCACTAGGTGTGGGTCTCAAGGTCCTAAACATAGTTAAAGAAGGAAACATGAACCTTAGACGCTAATGGAAGCCTCTAGCCATCTAAGGCTAAGGAGCATGCAACACAAGTGGCCTCTTGAGGGTATCCTTGTCCTATGATTGGGGATGCCAATGCCATTAGATGGTTTTAAGTAGTCAGTATGTGTCCTAGGGCCCTAGAAATGATCTAGAGAAGAAGGCCATGCCTTAGGTCCTAATGAAATATTTGAGACATCTATAGCCATGAACATTGTCTTGAAGCACCACATGTGACCTCTAGAGGGTATATTTAGATTCTAAGAGAGGATGTTACTTCCCTCACAAGATTTATAGAATTAGCTATGGATCTCAAAACCTTAACATGGTCATGGGTTGGAAACCAAACCTTAGCATAAGTATAAAGAATCTAGGAATCCAAGGAAAAACATGATGACTCTGTTGGTTGTGAAGCCTGATTATCTTCATGATATAAAGGTATTATTTCAACCACTTTTGGAACCCATTTCTTGATGGGGGGCTTGCCCCGCACATCTGGAGCTAGGGGGTGACGGCAATTTATGGAGGCCTCCCCCTGACGGGGGTTTATGGGAAGTTCCCCTAAAGAGAAAGTTTTGGGAAAATTTCCTTGTAAAATATTGTAATTTCATAGTAAATCTAAATTGTTCATTACAATGTCACATATATTATGGTAGAAGTTATGTTAGGATTTTTTTTCCCTTGAAGGAAACCCTCTTTTATGAGGAATTGTATTGTGTTTGTGTATGAATGTGAATATTGTATTCTGGGAGGGGAGAATGTGAGATAAAGAAGAGGAAGTTACAACGAGTGTGTTGTAATTTGTTTCCATTCATTTTGTAGGATAATAATAAAGGAAGAACTGACAATTTATATGGTGGACGTATCCCACACTAGGTGAACCACATATATCTGTGTGTCTTTTATATTGTGTATCTTTTGTGTTTTATTTCTATGTTTGTTTTATTTTATTTCTCTGTGATCCTGTTTTTCTAACATGTATCAAACCACCACACCCAACCTATTAATATTTTAGGTATCTTCTAGGGTTCAAGGGTCATGAATGACACCTCAAACAACCATACATGACCTCTGAAGGGGATATTTTATCTTCAAGTGGGTATATGGGCATCGTTAGGATATTTTGGGCACTAGGTATGGGTCTTTGGTACTTCGACATGATTGAGAGAGGAAACCCAAGCCTTTTGTACTAAAGGAAGTGTTTAGGCATCTAGGGACAACAAAAACATGTTGAACCACCTCTAAGGAATATTCTGGAGTATCCTTGGTCTCTGGTTGGTGGTAGTCAACATTATGAGTTTTTCAACATTAAATATCACTCTTTGGACCCTGGATGTGGTGAGTGAGAAAATCCTAAGAGATAGTCCCTAAAAGAAGCTTCTAGAATTATGGGGCCAAGAAAGACACTTTGAACCACTACAAATGACCTCTTGAGTGCATCCTTTCCCTCTAACTTTGTATATTGGTACCATTAGCATTTTTTAGCACTGGGTATCATTCTCGGGGTCCTAGACATGGTCAATGGAGGAAACATGAATCTTAGGTGCTAAAGGAATCTTATATCCATATAGGGCCAAGAAGGATGCCTCAAAAAACCATGCATGCCCCCCTAAGGATATCATGGCCTATGATTGGAGATGTTGATTCTACTAGGTGGTTTTAAGTAGTAGGTATGTGCCCTTGGGTCCTAGGAATGGTACATATGTGCTATTTTTTGCACTAGAGATGGTGCCTATAACCCCCTCCAAAATATTTGAGGGAGTCACAATGGGTCACTTCACAAGGATAAAATAATAATTCACATGTGATCTTGCTTAGGAGCACATTCACACTACTATTTAGGAATAAATGTGTGTTCCTAAGAATGTGCACTCTCCTTCTTAGGAACGTGTGTGTGTTCCTAAAAAATATGATTTTGCAGGTGTTTGTGGCGATTCAATGAGCACCAAGGCTATAGGATTATGAACAAGTGCATATTTCTAATAACACACATGTGTTCCTTCACACCTCATTGCCATGTTTTTTACCATCAACTTCATTTGAGCACCCAAAAGTGTTTCCACATAATGTTGGACTGATAAGGGGTTTGAGTGTGATGCACCCTGTCAGGTGAAATATATACCATATAATTCAACATTAAATTGTCAACCCGGGGCTCGTAGGCTTCAAGGTGACAACACTATATGTGCGGGTATAGAGATCTAATCTATCCTAGCCTAGTCTAATCTAATCTAATTCCAATAAACTCAAATAATGAAGACCTTTACTTTTCATTTACAAAGTAATCTACAACTAGGAATGATAAATTCATTATTCTAAGTGAACAAATATTGAATAAACAAAACTATCTTCCTTTCAAAAAAACCTATGTTCATGGGCAGTGAACTCATAAATCAAACTACCATTAAAAACAATTCTTTATATTGAACTATTATTCTTAAAGAAAAACTTACAATTATTCCTATCTTGCAGAGAACAAACACTAATTCAAGCAAATCCACAAACCCGTAACTAGCAGTAATTAGAAATTATAATTCAAATTCATAACTAAAATGACATTGAAAATACTCTGTATAGAAATATACAAAGTCAAAACTAATGCAAGAAAATCTACAAGCTCCTAACTAATACTAATTAGAAATCATGATTCAAATTCATAACTGAGATAACATTGAAAATCAAAACTTGAAATTACAACTAGGGTATCATGGAAAATCATAACTCAGAATTATAACTAGGATGCTATTGGAAATCATAACTCAAAATCCACTTCTATCTTATCATGTTGATGCTAAAAACGTGGTTAACAAGTTATGCATACCTACAAAGAGTATTTAAAATTACAATTTAATAAATGAGCTATGTCTAAATAGATACTCTACAGAGTGATTTACAACTTTACAAAACAGAGAGAAAAAGACATGACAACATAAGTAAACAACTCCTAAGCAAGTAAATTACAACTTGCAATCAAAATGTTAGAAATCAAAATATAAACAAATGAACATGGATGCCCACACATGCTTTGTGATACCCACACAATTCAAAAAATGAGATCCAAAATAAGAGAAGATATACAAGGAGGTGAATTGGACAAGTGATCTGCAATTAAAAGATTCACACAACACACAATTTGAAAATCAGAAATATACAAAGTAAATAAGAAATTTGAAATCTAAGAAGTATGAATGGAAACTACGTAAATGCAAATATATGCTGGTATAAAAACTCATCCAAACCACCGTTGGGTCCCCTAGAAGGTCATGGCAACTCTTCAACAAGAAATCGTAGTCACTAATCTAATGCATCACTGGCATTGATATAAAAAAAGAGTATACAAAAAAAATGGTGATAATGTCTGTGTAGAATAATAAAATTATTCCCCTCTTCATGTCATAGTCAGTGGTATTTATAGGTTCTTACAAATATTGAGAGGTCGACCACTGGAAGGGTCGATCCTCTCTAAAAACAATAAATTCATTAAATTCGCTTCAACAGAAGAATTTTCATTAACAGTCTTTTTGTTCCACTCAATGGTCACTGCAACTTACCAATCTGAGGTGTGTCAATATCTATAGTTGGAGGGCATGAGGGGGAATAAAACCCATATCCCCAATTCGTCCATCAAAGTTTGCCAATGTGCTAACTGCCAGCTCCTCTACACTCCGAGTGTCAGATCACGTGTCGAATGGAGTGTCAGATAAAGTGTTTAATGAAGTGTCAGACAAGGTACTATATGGAGGATCAGATCGCGATTCCACCCTATTGCAAGAAAACTATAACATTACATCTTCAAAAAAATTAAACAGAGATGAATTGATCGTAAAATCATTGCAAAAAAATAATTATACATACCTTGTGCGATTCCATGGTGAATTGATATATAAAGCTTTGATAATACCTTCAAAATGGATAAATTATAGCATAGGATATATAATGTCACATGTAAAAAAAGGATTTGGCCATTGAAACAAAATAGTCAAAACACAAACCCAACATTACCCCCATCCCTAAGGATTTGCAGGTCCCTCTGCAAAGAAAAATGAATCACCCGACATAACTATACTCATGAAGCATGGGGTGGATTGGCTTTAGAAGCTTCTCCCACTTTCCCTGGGGAATTTGTCTTAGGCATTTTATGATGTTTCAATTGCATCCGGAGGATGTTATTGGTGGTGGTCATTTTATCAACCAATCACTGAAGAGAATTCACTTTTGCTTGAAAGACAACATTGTCATGATGTAGATGCCTATCTATAGTTTTTCGTTCTTCTAATTGTTGAAGCAACTGTGCATTTTCTTGTTGCAATTTATCAGTAACTGGGGTATGGTCATATGGCTCAAGAGAAGAGGGCTTGAATCCCTTGATGGATGTAGAAGGTATATCGACTTTGAAAGATGATGTAGGCATTTGGGAGGAAGGAGTAACAATGTTTTTGTGAGGGAGACTAGGTGTAATAGGTTTAGATTTGACCTCTTTATCAGGCTCAAACTCTTCTGTAGAAAATTCTTTGAGTCTTTTATATGGGGTTTCATGATTGGAAGATAATTGGATAGGATCCAAATTTCTTGGAGGTTTTACATTGGGTTTTCCACCCGTACTTTGGGTGCTTCTTCGAAAATATCCCCCCTTGAATCAATTGGCTTCTCTTCTCTTTGTAGGGAATGAAGGAAATCCTTACTGGAATGAAGGTGTTGAAGGCAATGGGGAATTATCAATAGGATTTTTTATTTTCTTACCAGATGAGGCTGCAGGGGAATCAAAAACTTTCTTATCCTTTTGATTAGACAAAGAGATAGTTTGAGTTGGACGGTTTGGAGTTTTCAGAGAGTGAGGCTTAGGTGAGGTGACAACCCCTGAATCAACCGATCTCTTGCTTGTCTTAAATTTGATATAGGGAGTCAAGAATTGGTAGAGGAAACCATCCCATGTCTTACTCTAAATGAGTAATCGGGGTAGATTACCCGTTCTTAATGCAATTGTGATGGAATCGATTGAATTGTGGGTGAATTTGTCATGCACAATCGCCATGTGTGATCATAATTTTGTTGTGTTTGAATTTGAATGTTGTGTACATTGGAGGAAAACTAAATCATGTAATCATTAGATCAATTTCCAAGACTTCAACTTGGACATTTGATCATAAAATGCATTTATAATTTTAATTGATCACTAAAATGGAGTTTGAAAAATACACCATTCAATTCATCTAACTTACCATTGCAATGGGTGTAATTAATTCAAGCGATCATACCTGCGTGCGATCATGATCATTTACAGTATATAAATACCTCACTCAATTCTCCATATGGCACTTCATATTGTCCTCCAGATGGCACTCCATCTGGTCCTCCAGATGGCACTCCATCTGATCCTCTAGATAACACTCCATCTGGTTATCCTATGTAAGTGGAAATTATCCCATAGTAAACGGACATTCACACATAGCACTTAGCTTCAAAAATTTCTGGCAGGCATGGTGACCAAGAGCATGGAGAATGGATAGGATGAGTATGAAAAGGATTATCCATTATTGATTTCTTTTTCATTGATCTGTAAGAATGTAAAACAACTTGTTCCTATTTTCATAGTATTGTAATACAAATCGCAGTGAGCACTGAGAAGTTGTTATTGATTTATAATTGTCACATATAAACATAAAATGCACAGTAGGATTATAACACACACAGTGATGTATAAACATAAAAATGCACAGCAAGATTATAACACACACAGTGATGTCAATAGTATAGAATTTAGCATACCAATACAAACAACTATTGATATAATAGCCCAAGATATTGTAAAAATAATATGACATAATTTTTGATAGAGAATCTACTTCTTCTTCTCATGGATTGTAATATAGATGGAATTGTTTATCATTTGTAAGCTCAGGAAACCCCTCCCCCACTCTTAAGTATTGTGACACCTCACAATCAAAGATATAGGGAACTAGTCAATTCTCCTAGTAGCCTAAGATTTACAGTTTTCCAAGTGTAGAGATAAATTTCACACATTAGTTTGACGAGACGGTCAAAATATGGCCCCACATGTAGGATAGAATATCCTACATATAGTTAAGAAGAGGTAGGTGAGAGAGTCTTAGGATTTTCTTAAAGTTAGTTCCCAATGGAATATTTATGGAGTTCATTGGCCTTTGCTCAACCATACATACTTCTTTTACACTTTGTCTACAAGTAATGTCGTACATCAGGGAAAGTTTTAAGATTTAGGAATTTTATTTATTGTTTGTCAAATCATCACCCTCGCTAGGTAGAATGCCCTGCTGCCAGCAAGCATGTTCAGTACTCTGATGGGTTTACCTAGTCATACCATAGTTTGGTACCCGCTAGCAGCAGACTTGTTCAGTATCTCGACAAGCTAGCCTCTTACACCCTTTTTACAACAGAGACTGGTCCACCATCTTTTAATATTTTTATATAAAGATTTATTTTCGCAAGAAGATGGGGAGGTAGCTCTGAATTTTTTTATTTAGGACTGGGATGGTATTTATGTTAGAGGATAAGTCTTCTTTATGTATTCCTTATATATTATCATGATGTAAGGGATACTCAAGTGTGCGTAGCCTATATAAATATATGGTATAATCAACAATTTTTAGTCTGTAGTGGATGGTACCAATGGAAAATAACAGAAAGGTATCTTTAGGCCCTACTCACTTTCTTCTTTTTTAAAGTTATATTGATGTTTCCATGGCTAACCGCTAATCAGACCTTCCTTCTACTCTTTCATAAAGATACTTTACTCACCCACTTAGGATTCTTGGGGAAATTGTATGAGTAACCTCTAGGTTTGATAAGACAAGGTGTCACTTCCTTATATCCTCTAGTGGTGGAGGTTATGAGAAACTTCCATTAGAGATTCCTTGAGAGAAAGGAAGATACAAATCTTGTAAAAATGGATAATTCACGGCAAGCAATTTCTAAGCATAATAAAAAGTAATTATTCAATTGATGCTTAAGTAGACAATGGAGTTTAAATATAGCAACATCGTCTTCCGAAGTAAAATACTTCCCTTTGTATCCTTGGATTTTTCCACTTCTTGTTAGATGAATACCTGCAAAAAGTTTCTAAAACTGTTTGTCAAAAACCACACTCTAAAATATCGAAAACTGATGAGATCCATGAGATCAATTCATAGGCACATGTATCTTATAGTTCTTTTATTTAAAAGAAAATGCAAAATGAGGATGCATTATACTTTAAGCTAAACTAACAACGTGCAACTTTTATTTATTATCCTACCCTACCTAAAAAGAAAGAAAAAATGTTATTCAAGTGTAAGAACTTTTCAATGTAACCATGTGTGAAGCAAGATAACAAGCATACCCATATCCACATATGAAAAATTTACCGCAATGATTACTTGAATATGAAGAACAAACCAAACTACTTGTTTTGGCATCAGAAGGTGTTGAAGAAGAGAATATCAATGTGGCTTGATGACCTCTTGAAACCAAATTTCAATGTAATATTGATGTTCATCAATAGTAATTTATATGCTCTCCTTCATCATGTTATGCAGATCCTCTTCTTATTGATGATTGATTTATGAAGTACATAAAGGATCTATTGATATGGATGTTGAGAACTCTTCAATCTCAGGTCTTAGTGATTGCTCTCCACTGGATGTAGTCCATAATTTTTCATCTTCCTTCGTAGTTTGGCAAGGAAAATAATTTTGTATCTCATAGGACCTTGATTCTTCTAATATTTCTAGAGAGGTAGATACACTTTTGGCTACTGCCAAAATATGTTCTTCTTGGAAAGAAGAAATCTCGGTTGCTGCTAGGATTTGAGAAAGTTCCCTCAAGCTAATGGTTGCTTCTAAGTTCATTCTGTTGGTTGATGGATCCTACCTCACACATGGATTAGTGTTTGGGGGTTCTTAAAACACAATTTTTTTTTTATTATTATAGATTTTTTTAAGATTTTAATCACAACTACCTAAAAAATGAAATACATATTTAAAGCATATAACACACCATGCTTGCAATAAATCACACTTGCAGGAAAGAAATCAAAGCATAAAATAAAATACAATTGCAGGAACGAAATCAAACTCACACGTGTATGAAAGTAAACACACTGGAAGGAAAATAAACACACTTTGCGAAAGGGAAGCACACTTGCATGAAAGAAATAAAACTTTCATAAAAGAAATAAAAGAAAGCACTCTTGTAGTAAAATAAGCACACTGGAAAGAAAAATAAATTGCGGAAACGTAAACACACCTTGCAGGAAAGCTAAAACATGCTTTTGCAGGAAAATAAACATGCTTGCAGGAAAGTGAATTTCAAGAAAGTAAACACACTAATAAAAGTAAAAAAACTAAGAAAATTAAGAAAACTTTCATAAAAAGTAAACACTCTTGCAGAAAGGGAACAACAAGGCTTTGGAGCGACCCATTAAAATGGATGCGTAGGTTCTTACCTCCCGTATTAAAGTTTCTCCTCCCCCTTTTTGTGTAATTAAAGGAAACCTACCTACCTAAGATCTAATCCCTTTAGAACCTCCACGAAAACGACGCCAAAAAAGTCGAGTGAAATATATACCATCTAATTCGACATTAAATTGTCAACTCAAGGATTGTAGGCTTCAAGGTGCCAGTACTGTATGTGTGGGTATAGAGCTCTAATCTGTCCTAGCCTAGCCTAATCTAGTATAATTACAATAAACTCAAATAATGAAGACCTTTACTTTAAATTTACGGAGTAATCTACAACTAGGAATGATAAATTCATTATTCTAAGTGAACAAATATTGAATAAAATCAAACTATCTTCCTTTCAAAACAACCTATGTTCATATGCAGTGAACTCATAAAGAAAACTATCCTTAAAAAACAATTATTTATAGTGAACTCTTATTCTTAAAGAAAACTTACAATTATTCCTATCTTGCAGAGAATAAAAACTAATTCAAGCAAATCCACAAACCCATAACTAACACTAATTAGAAATTCTAATTCTAATTCATAAATAAAATAACATTGAAAATACTCCGTATAGAAATATACAAACGCAAAACTAATTCAAGAAAATCTACAAGCTCCTAACTGTTGAAATTACTAAGACAACTGAGAGGGGGGGTGAATCAGTTGTTGCTGTGCTTAAACAATTTAAAGTCTATTAAACCATTTTTAATCTTTCATCAAGTGACCATCAATATTATACATCATATGAACAACATAAACAATGAGCATCAATCACACATAAGATATACATAGAGACAGATTTTCACGAGGAAATCCATAAAGGGAGAAAACCTCTTCTTCTTCGAAATGATAGGCAGTCTTTTAAGTTCTGTANAGGTTACTACCTCTGTTTTACAAGATCCAACTTTTTGAGAGCACCAACTCTCTGGTTTCTCTAGCATCGACTAGAAGGAAGCACCAACTCCCTGAGTGTTCCAGTACTGACTGAATGGAAGCACCTACTTCCACTTATACAAGAACCAACTTGCATACAGAAAACTCTGTGTTTTCCTAAGCACCACCCTACCACCCTGTTTTCTAGCCACAACTAGATGGAAGCTACAACTCCCAATATTCAAGCACCAACTTGAATTCAGAGGACCACAGTCCTCCCTAGTACCACCCTACCGCCCTGATTATAAGTAAAATGATTGAATAACCAACAACACAAGTGTTTCAATTCTTACCACTTCTCTTCTATCATGTAATTCTTCTATGCTTCTATCTGTTCTGCAATTCATCTTTGCTTCAATATGTTCTACAATTCTTCTCTTGCTTCTATCTATTCAGCATCTTTTACTCATCTCTGAGTTTTATCTCACACTACACATACTGTAATTTTCCTCTTCTTACAGTTCAACTCATTTTTCATTCAGAACAACCAACAATTCACAGTCACTCCATCTTTCTTTTATGCACTTCACACAACTTCAGTTACACCTCGAATACCTAGGCCAACAATGCTTCAGCCACTCAATCGCCAACCATCCAAGAACCATGATTCGGTTCTGCTAACCAAATCGTAACTGAATAGTTAATCATAAATATCAACAGTATCCCTTCGATCAGATGCTCAAATAACCAGCACCATTGGATTAAATCCGCAGGGTCTTGCGTTTATCCCATATGCCCACTAGCTGTGATCATGGGCCTAATCAAGATGTGTTTCACATTTCGCATTTCAGCAATCCTGTGTCAAAGGGTCTCGATGCTCCAAGTTGCGATCCCCAAAATGGAGCTTAGCTTCATGCTAGCTCGTCCCTCTCATATGACCATCGGCGGTGACCATAGCCTACACCAAAAGGTGTTTCACATTTAATGAGCTTATGAACTTCATTGAGCCTGATCAACGGTCGAGATATCCAATGATCCGATGGTCCAGATCTCATCGCGATCTCGCATTTCAGGATTCCTGTGATGAAGGGTCTTGACACTCCAAGTTACGATTCCTGAAATGGATCTTAGCAATTAGCTCCTTCCCTTAATCCTTTGATGATGTGACCTTGTCTATGACCATGGGCCAGACCTTATCGCGAGTTGCAAGGTTAGAGAATTTCTTTCCTTTGACTTTCTAGTCAATGAAATGTTAATCCCTCACCACATGTCCCTCTTATATCAATGGTCAAGATCTTATCGTGATATTGCAACTTCACGTACCTTCATCATGCCTAAGAAATAGTCCATGATCTCCCTTTGATCAATGACTCAGATTAAGTCATGGTTTCTCATTTCACAATTTCATAGGATAGAGAAACTCCTTTCTTTGACTTTCTAGTCAGCGGAATGGAAATCGCTCACCATGTGCCCTCTGCATCCAACGTTCCACAACATACCTCGATCCAAAGGTCCAGATCAATTCTCTGGATTTCACATATCTCAAGTTCCCACACCATGTTCCGTTGACTCCTCCAATGTGCAGGTCAATGAAATTCTAGTCGTTTTCCACGTGTCCTTCTTGAAGATGGACGACCCTCCTGCTTTTGGGATTTTGTAGGCCCGCTTCATCTTGCACATAAAGACCCTACTCCTTCTTATGGATCCAACAACGATCTGTCTTCGGGCTCAGATCTGATGCCTGAGATCTATTTTCTTCTAATGTGTGCTCCTCCTATCTGATTTTAGATCTAACGGTCATTGGGAATTCTGAATGGGATCCAACGATCACTGTTTCTCTTCACTATTGATCTTGCCATTGTCATGCCATTATCGTTGCACTATTGATCGTGCTGATCTTCACCATCAATGACATCGCCATCAATTACAAACACACATACTCTGATTCTGTGTGAAAACATGCCAACACTAACTAATACTAATTAGAAATCACGATTCAAATTCATAACTGGGATAACATTGAAAATCAAAACTTGAAATTACAACTAGGGTATCATGGAAAATCATAACTCATAATTATAACTAGGATGTTATTGGAAATCATAACTCAAAATCCACTTCTATCTTATCATATTGATGCTAAAAACATGGTTAACAAGTTATGAATACCTACAAAGTGTATTTGAAATTACAATTTAATAAATGAACTATGTCTAAATAGATACTTTGCAAAGTGATTTACAGCTTTACAAAACAAAGAGAAAAAGACATGACAACATAAGTAAACAACTCCTAAGCAAGTAAATTACATCCTACAATCAAAATGTTAAAAATCAAAATATAAACAAATGAACATGGATGTACATACATGCTTTGTGATACCCACACAATTCAGAAAATGGGCTTCAAAATAAGATAACATATACAGGGAGGCGGATTCGACAAGCGATCTGCAATTAAAAGATTCACTCAACACACAATTTGAAATTCATAAATATATAGAGTAAATAAGAAATTCGAAATCTAAGAAGTATGAAAGGAAACTACGTAAATGAAAATATATACTAGTATAAACAATCACCCAGACCATTGGTGGCCCCCCCAGAAGGTCGTGGCAACTCTTCAACAGGAAATCGTAGTCACTAAGCTAACGCAACACTGGCATTGATAAAAAAAAAATATAGTATACAACAAAAGTGGTGATAATGTCTATGTAGAATAATAAAATTCATCCCCTCTTTGTGCCACAGTCAATGGTATTTATAGGTGATTACAGAGCTTGAGAGGTTGACAACTGGAAGGGTCGATCCTCTCTAAAAAAAGTAAATTAATTAAATTTTCTTCAATAGAAGTATCTTCCTTAACAGTCTTTGTGTGCCACTCAACGGATGCTACAACTACCCAATCTGAGGTGTGTCGAGCTCTATAGTTGGAGGGAATGAGGGGTCATAAAAATCATATCCCTAATTCGTCCATCAAAGGTTGCCAATGTGCTAACTGCCAGCTCCTATGTGCTCCAAGTGTCGGATCACGTGTCAGATGGAGTGTCAGATCAAGTGTTGAACAAAGTGCTAGACGAGGTACAAGATGGAGGATCATATTGCAATTCCTCCCTGTTGCAAGAAAACTAGAACATTAGATCTTCATAAACATTAAACTGGGATGAATTGATCGTAAAATCATTTCAAAACGATAATTATACATACCTTGTGTGATTCCATGGAGAATTGATATACAAAGCTTTGATAATACCTTCAAAATGGCTAAATAAGAGCATAGCATATATAATGTCGCATGCAAAAAAAGGATTTGGACATTGAAACAAAATATTCAAAACAAGAACTGAACACACCCGATATTCTAAGGGATCCTCAAGGGAAGGATCAATTTGAGTCTCCATCTTCCCTTCCCAATACAGGAGATGCTTCAAAATCTTATCGAGAGTGAGTGATATGAAATCTAGTTTTCCATTGATCTCTTTGATTGAGGCTTCCAGTGATATAATCTTATCTTCCATCAGTGTAGAATTGATTTCAAATATGGATCCATGTGTCCCAAAAATTGTTGTTGGATACATGTATCTGTGCAATCAATGTCTCACAATAAGTGTGTTAAGGAAAAGGTATGAAGAACCTTACTCAAGCATTTTCAAATCTTGCTGGGCTAAGGCAAGATAGTTGGGAATGTTACTCTAGGTTTATAGCCTTAAAATAAAAGAAACAAACACTTAATGAAAATGTATTAAGTACAAGGGACCAAGGATGGTTTTTTATGTATTATATGTAATTGTGCAAAGAAATAAACTAAGAATAAATTACGTGAGTATGTACATGGACATAAAAGAATAATATGAACCAAATCATCAAAATACATATGTGAGACTGAAATCAGAAGTCTGAATTTTATATTGATTTCATTTTGAGATACAAAGATGAATTCTATTTACAAACCCCTACGAGGGTAGGGATCAAAGTCATATTTAGAAGCCTTCGATGGGCACCATACAAAAAGGCTCTAACAACAAAATAAAATTGAAGCTAAAGATATGGATTAGCTTGCCACAAAATTTTCTCACTTGAATCTGCAAAATATTCTTTATCAGTCATGAAATTTAATTCATAAATAGACAAGAACACATAGACTGCCAAAGATAAATCATACACCTTTAAAAAAGAGCTTCTGAAATATATGATTTAGTTTTGAATCTTGTTGCCTTCAATAAGACCCTGTTGTCATCAAGATGGTTAAGCCTTCTAGTAAACTCAGAATTAATGAAAAGTGAAATTATCTGACAACTATAGATCAAACCTTATGGCTAAATTTATCCCTCTATTATCTCTTTCCTTTGTCTCTTCATTTGATTGAGCTTTTATTCTTTCTCAATAAGTTATGGTAGTTCAACTACCTTTCTTTAGTTAATCTTAATTCGCTTAACTATTTAGTTGAGACAAATAAATAATAATATATATAACTAAGGGTCTAATTAAATAATAACTAAATATGTGGTACCCCTTGTGACTCCAATTTTCAATTTCTTTTAATAATCATCAAAACATGAAGTAAAAAACCCCAAACATTTGATTCAAACATCGTCCTTGTAACTCCCACTCTCAAATTAATGATCAAATATTTTAATATCAACAAAATTAACATGACTATATCCAAAAATGGCATTGTATCCATGTTTTCCAACAACTGTCTAAATATATATTTGTTGTCCAAAATATTGTCGAAATAAAAAACATGTCCTCAATGGAAAATAACATTAATCAACATTAAAAACCATATTTGTTGTGAAAGGCATTTGGCCTGTTTTCACTTCTTCCCTCTTTTGATCTTTCTGTTGTAGTCTTAGGCTGATTGGAACCTTGAGGATGGATCTCGATGATGACATGGGAGAAATTGTCTTTGAGATGAAGACGCGAGGACACATATTCAGAGGAATCTTTGGGTGAGTTGGAGGGAGTGGCCACTCATTTCTCTTTATCTGGATTTGGCTTGGGAACATCATCTTTTATCCTCTTACCTGCATGAGAAGACTGTACGAGAGAGACAACATGATCATCTTGGGAATTTGGACTTTTTGGCGGTGGAGGAGTGGGTAATGTAAATGACACAATAGGACAACCATGGTGATGAGATACAGGATGATGAACAAACTCTTTCCAACCATCATTGACAGATGGTTCTAGCTGGATAGAAACATGAGGGGGAACAGAGATATCATAAAAATTTTGATGTGGCTGGAAAGGAGGCCTCTCAGGTCGAGGTTGGAGAATCCCATTGTTATGAGGAAAACCTTTCTATGGCTAGGGGTAAACCAAAATAGACATAAAATACTACAA
Source organism: Picea mariana (assembly GCA_032191745.1). Classification (NCBI taxonomy): domain Eukaryota; kingdom Viridiplantae; phylum Streptophyta; class Pinopsida; order Pinales; family Pinaceae; genus Picea; species Picea mariana. The sequence continues at coordinate 7,291 of JASDQU010103176.1, read as the reverse complement.
AAATCAACTCTAATATCATATATGCTATATAAGAAAATATGCTAACGAGACAAGATAAAGAGCCTACCTCGTCCAGACATTCGATGAAGTCCACCGTTGAGAAATTGACTCAAAGAAATGCACCTGCAACCTGTCCTCAACAACCAATAAAGACAAGCATATGGTAATAATATGTAAATTTATCACATTCAATAGCACAATCCATCAACATTCATAACAAATACGCCCATGGAATAACAATTCAAATATTTTCAAGATATTAATTGGACAAGAAAAGAGTATTTCTATTAAAATGTAATCAGCAGAAGTGAATGAATTACAAACTTCTGTGTTGGCATGGTTCAGAACTGAGAAACCAAGTCCCTTCTAGCTGGGCCTCCACCACTTCAATACTCCACCAAAGGCAAGCTCATATAAGAGAGACAATGAGGTTCTCAATCAAGTAAGGAAGAGCTTGGGGGATGAATAATGTGTTTAAACTTAAAAGGACAAAGGGATGCAGACTCAATATGAAGTGAATAATTTCTCCATAGTAACTTTTCTCTTAAATTTTAAATCCTTGCCTCTTTTCCATAGCTCAAATATGGCATGTTATATAGCTTTCAAATGGAACTGAAGGGTTGAGTCAAAATGTTTCCAATATATGGAAATTCAAGGTTCATGGATCCTGTGACGTGACATGGAAACCTGACACCATTTTTTAATTTTTGGCACAAAACTCGATGTACACGAGATGTAGTGGTGAAACCTTCATATACACAGGTTGTATAATAGTTAGGGCACGTATATGTGGAAAAATATTGTTTTTAGCTTTGGGATTTGCAAAAAGGGACTTCAAGTCTGCATAGAGAAATGGAAAAAGGCCTTCTGAGCAACTTTGCATAGGGTGAGGAAAATCTTGCTATAACAAATGCCCCCTAATGTGTGAGGTTAGAGGAGTATCTATGATGGATGAAATACATTATAATACCTAGAAGTGGAGTAATGGAGAATCAATTGGAAAAACTAGTTGCTCATGAGAGTATTACAATATGTACTAATTTTGCACACATGGATGCCAATTTGAATTACACTGTAGATCCATGTGAAAATACACCAAAACGTTTTTGATGGTTGTAATGTCCCCAACCATCAACCCCACTGTTGGTCAATTCTACTATGTGGAATAACACTTATATATTATGCATTTAAATGAAGTTAAATGACTTTGCAGAGTAAACATATAATTACTACTAACATACAAAATTAATGGAATTAACAGTAAATATCATTGCAATGGAATACATGATAATATTACAAGTACCATAGAACATGCATTTTAAGTAAGTACATAATTAAAACACATAATGATACTTATATTTGAAACTGTAATACACCACCAACTACGTGAAGACCTTCCACGAACCTCCTAGCCTTAGACCGCGTTTCTCATCACTCTCAGTAGTAGGTCACCCTCGAGCTAGGACTAAGCTCCACCGGGAAAGGGAATCCTAGGCTAGGCAAGGTCAACGGAAGGCACATAGTTTATGATGAAGGATTCTCTCCCAGGATCCACTTATTCCCACTACTCATAGACTCTCATTCCCCACATGCTTGTCTCACCCTAGGAGTATACACCTTCACTGTCACCAAGAAAGTCCTTTAGCTGCTAAACCTCCCTTTCCTTGGGCTTCAGCAACAGACCGAACCAGAATTTTCTGAGCTCTATGGTAGCTACATGACTCCTTCCAGGAGATCTCACTTCCTCTGTGCACTCTCTCACCTAGAGAGAGTCACTCATAGGCCTAACAATCTGCTTCTTCAACCACAACCACCTCTCTCACCTGGAGAGAGTGTTGCACATAGGCCTGATAGCCTGCTTCTTCAACTCCGTTCCAGCACAAGGAGGACAACAAGGCTCAGCAAGGAATGGATGAAGCTAGCCAATCACACTCAACCAAGGGACTGCGTGGCCACAAAAGACAAAATTTATAACACACACATCATAGACAATTTCTCAGGTTTCACAAAAGATGCGGGTCGGCTTCAGAGGTGCGTGGCTATGTAGAGGTCCAGTGTAGAGACAAAACGGTTCTCGAGAAGGATTCCAGTGAACTCAGGTGGAGTATGGAAGGTTCACAGAATGACTTAGATGATAGATTTTGAGTCTCAGGTGCATGCATGAAAATTTCAAAGGATGAATACAGAGGCCACATAATTCACAGGAATACACCAGTCGACTTCCAGTTTTGGTTTTCAGGATTGCGTGACAGGAAAATTAAGCAGAGGTCATTCATGGACTCCCACAATTCAGACAGTCGACGACAGAATGGAGGATGAACCCCCATCCTATCTCAATTCTTGGGTTAAATTGCATGTGCCTGGGCCGACACATGTCACCCATGAAGATGCATGCAATCCATCAAGTATGTGTTCCCTTTTGCACACGTTGGGGCTACATGCGTTGCCTCTCCCATCACTTAGGATTAAAACATATCTTTCACACCACTTTGAAATATTAATAAATTATTATTCCTAAGGACTTAATCCCTCAAGCTTAGCCCCTCTTCCTACCTCTTAGCCCCCTCTCCCTTTCCCATACTGTGGAAGCTTAGTCCCCCATCACTCTTTCTTCGTGGTCAGTCAGAATGCAACGATGTTTAGATATTATATTAATGATCTACATAATTACATATACAAAATCAGGCTCTTGGGCTTAACACTTAGGCTCTACGACCTAATAAACACATAATCCCACCAGCTTATCAATACTCGGCTCACTAGACTACAAAACATGATTACAATCCATAATATAACTGGGGCACTACCGGGGGATATTCCAATCCCCTCCCCTTATTTGTTCACTCTCCTCTGTGCAACTCTTTACACAACATCAACAAGATTTTCAAAATATTCAAAACGATGTGGGTATTTTGCCTACATAGCATCGTCATGCTCCCATGTCGCTATTATCAGATAAATCAACCGCGAGATTTGAAATCAACAAACAGTCAAACCACAAGATAGTAAAGTGAAGATAGTAAAGTATATTCAATGAAAACCTATGCATATGATCAAGGAATTATGAAATAAAATAAGAGTGATTTTATGGGAAAGGGACATGCCACTATATTATATTAAATGAAAGTAGAAGATACAACCAGATTGCCTTGATGTTCCAAGCTTCCTTTTGGTGGTCCTTTGTTCCAACACACAAACTTGCTCCAAACTTGCATGAAGAAGATCCACTATGGATTGATGGACAAATGGAGGCCTCAAGAACCAATTCAAACATGATTCCTCACACAATTCTGAACCTATTCTTTCATCAATTCTCTATTCAATCTTTCTTAACCTCTTCCTTGAGAAACCTTTCATTATATAGGAGAAGGAGAGATGGTTAAAGGGATGAGGATGATCCCACTAAATCTTAGAAGTCAGTTGGATTCCAACCATGTGAATGCCAACTCATTTTCTATAAGATCCTCTTCTAGAACCTTCATAACTTCCTCTTCCTTTTAAGATTTGAAGCAGGTTTGCACCCTACCTATAGAGCAGACTGCGAACATCTCGCACTCCAAGTATAGGGTTGCCTATGAGAATCAGGGTTTCTCACACCCTACAATACATGTAGCCTACAAACTCATCTTAAAAATATGTTTTGTAGAAGAGGACAACAGTCACTTTGTTAAGAACCAAATATCAATATAGCATAGAAAAACCTCAGAAAAAGTACTCAATGCCTTGAAAAAGAGATAATTTCAGATAATAAGCCTCTTCAAGGAAGCAACCTCCTTTTACCCCACTTAAATGTTCAAGTACAAGATGATTCAAAATGGAAATGTCTCCTTGGTATATATAGGAGACTAGGAGGTATAATTACAACTAATGGCCTAAAGCCAACATAAATAAAATAACATTACTAATATAATATGCCCCAATTAAGGGGTAATGAACCAATATTAGGGCTTAACATGCCCCTCCCCTTGAGACAAGTGTTATCCGCAACGCTTGAGTAACTTTGGATGCTTATGTATAAAAGTCTCATCTTCCCAAGTGGAATCTTCAGCCGGTAGTTTCCTCCATTTAATGAGATACTCTGAAATGGATCTATTCCTTAACTGGAGAATTCTTGTGTTAGTGATTGGTTCAGGCTCCAATATGATTTTTCCTTCCTCGTCAAGTTTTGGCAATATAGTTTGAACTGGGATCTTGTCGCCTATAACCTTCTTTAAGAATGAAACATGGAAAACTGGGTGTACTCATGAAGATGCAGGCAACTCCAATTTGTATTCCATAGTACCAATCTTTTTCAACACCTTATAGGGGACATAGTACTTTGGTGATAATTTATTATCCTTCTTGGACATAGTACTTTGGTGATAATTTGTACTTTGGGACATCTATTTGTATGGTTGTAGTCTTAAAAACACCCAATCCCCTACTTCAAAACTTCTTTCACTACGATGTTGATTTGCTTGTTGTTTCATGCGATTATGTACCATGGTCAGGTTTCCCTTCAAGATTTGGAGAACTTGTTGTTGATTCTCGATGTGATCTTCCACTACTTGAGACTTTGATTTTTATTTTAGAGAAGAAGTGATGGAAGGAGGGTGGTATCCATAAAGTGCCATAAATGGTGTCATTTTTGTTGCAGTATGAAAGGAAGTGTTATACCACCATTCTGCCAAGGGTAACCATTTGAACCATTGTGTCTGTTTATCAGAGACAAAGCAACGAAGGTAGCCTTCTAGACTTTTGTTCACTATATCAGTT
>JASDQU010103175.1:169494-186169 GCA_032191745.1 Picea mariana | reverse complement strand
ACGTAACTCTTAATTTAATAAAATAATTTATTAACCCCCCTTTTATCCTTTACTTAATTAATTAATCCTTGACAATCATGAATGATTAATTAATAATAAATAACTAGTTAATGTTATTTTAAGAAATAATTATTGTTTAGCTAATCTTTTAGGACATTTAGATTATTTAATTAATTATAATTAATAATCATATACATCTATTTAAGCAGGGTCGTTACAGAACCTTCAAACGTGATCATGATCAGTCAAGGCAAAAATTTATAAGGACTACATCACAAAGAAAATAATTCACTCCCAGGTATGCAAATTTATTTTATGGTCATTTTTTTTATTGTACTAACTTTGGACATAAGGTCGCAGATTGCAGGGATTATAAAAGAAATGTTCAAGCAAGAAGTTTCTATGTGGTCGCACATAACATTGAGTGTTACAAATGTCGTAACTATGGAAACTTAGCTAGTGATTGTAGAATCATGATCAATACTTCCATGAAAGAGCATACTGATATCAGATATAAGAAAGTATGGATAAGAAAATAGGAAGAATAGGTGAACAAAGACCAGGTACCAGAGATCGCAAGATTGACAATAAAATGAGATGAAGAAAATTCTATGGAGAAAAAGAAAGATGCCAGATACATAAAGGTTTGGAAAATAACTAAAAGAAAGGAATGACAGGTAAATAAGGAACAAGTTTAAGATATTGTACTTTCAAGCATTGTAGTGAAAGATGAATTCACAGATGAAAAGAAAGAAGTCAGAGCTCAGAGAGATAATGAATCTACCAATGAAGATGATGATGAATACACATTAGAGAAGGAATTGTTCTGATTGATCCGGATTAGAGACTCCCAAGTAATATGAATATTAGATGGGGGGGGTCTATGCGATAGATGTGACAGACCAAAAAACCATCCTTCGAGAAGCTTGTAGAGTTTGAGAAGACATATTCAGAGCAATCATTTAGCAGAAGTACAATTTGATAGATTTATCAAGACTTCATGATAGTATAGTGATAAATGGGTCAGAATTATGGAAATTTGCACAAGTAGAGTTTTGGACAGTATGGACATAGATGGATTTGTAAGAACACTTAGCAGGTTTGGAAAAATATATGATAATGGATGAGAGAATGGATTCATAGATTGGTTCAGAGAGTGGTTCAGAGACAAAAGAACATTATCATAATGGATTATAATTACATAGAAAATGGCTTGAACAATGCTAATGGATTCCAAATTGACAAATATTTTTTGGACGCATTCAGTGCATATATCAGTTCACATTAAAAACAGAGTAATTCTTAGAAACATCAATGAAAAAACTCCCTACGTACTATGGAAAGGAAGCGCAGACAACGACCTCTACATCAAGGTAACTCAAGGTAATATTTTATTAACTGAAATTTGTGTTGATGATATTGTTTTGGAAGTACTAATGACAGGTTAAGCCAGAAATTTGCAAAGGATATGAAGAATGAATTTGAAATGTCATTACCTGGAGAACTATCCTTCCTTTTGGGTCTTCAGATATGTCAAAGAAACCAAGGAATTTTTATTTCTCAAATTTGAGCAAAGATGATGATTCAAATTCTACAGACTAGAGGCAATACAGGTCAATTATTGGTAGCTTACTATATGTGATAGCATCCAGACCAGATGTAATGTAGGCAGTTGGATAGGTAGCACAATTTCAAGCAGCACTAAAGGAATCACATGTCTTAGCAGTGACAAGGATTTTCAGATATCTTGAAGGAACATAAGAGTTTGGATTATGGTATCCAAAAGGAAAGGATCTATCACTTATTTCCTTTACAGGTGCAGATTGGGTTGGTTGCATTGATGACCGACGAAGCACCAGTGGAGCATAGTTCAATTTGGGCGAGTGTTTAGTATCTTGGCTCAACAAGAAATAACGATCGATTTCCTTATCTACATTCGACGCAGAGTATATTGCAGAAGAAACATGTTGTACATAGGTTCTATGGATCATACAAACTTTGATAGATATATAGGTTGAGTATGATGATCCCATTCCAATCTATTGTGATAATACAAGTGCTATCAGTATCTCAAAAAACCCTGGTGATGAAATCCAAGATGAATCACATTCCAATCAAATATCACTTTCTACGGGAACAGGTTGCAGAGAAGAACATTAGAGTTGAATATGTGGGAACAAAATAACAAGTGGCATACATCTTTACAAAACCAGTTCCATGGGAAGCTCTAGTTTAGGGTATAGTTTGATTACAGGTTCAGGTACAGGTTGGTGCATGGTTGATGCACTTGTTTATGGTACAAGTTGATTGGTACATGTTTACAATAGTATATCTCACAGTGATAGTGTCACAGTGGTTACATCATTCTACTTATAAGTCAGGGCAGTTGGATGGGGAAAGGACAGGTGGTTGTAGCCACCCTCCAGTTGTAGCCGAAGAACATAAGGTTTTGTAGCCTCCTTCTGGTTGTAGCCAGAGAATTGGGGAGTTGGAGCTTCCCTCAAGTTGTAGCTGGAGAAACTAGGGTGTTGGAGACTCCTTCGAGTTGCAGCTAGAACAAAGGAAGTTGGTGTGTCCAATGAATGTAATTATTCAAGACATATAAGAAAAATAATTTCGTGGTTTTCTCCTGTGGTGATGAGTAGTTGATACATGATTGGTACATACTTGGTACATGGTTGGAGGCACTTGTTAGTAGTATTGTTTACACATGGTTTATGGATGATGTAGCATACTTGTATTGGTATATTATTGGAAACACATATTGATCTGGGTGATGATTATGAGTTGTTGTGTTATAGTTAGTTGATGCAAATCTTTGAGAGTTTTCCTGGTGATTGATCTTTGTGAGTAGATATGATTTGGTTGATAAGATTGATGAGACATGTTGTTGTGATAGGTTGTTTGGATAGGTTGTTGTGACAGGTTATTTGTACAGGTTTGGTGCATGGTTGATGCACTTGTTCATGGTACAAGTTTTGTACAGGTTTGGTGCATGGTTGATGCACTTGTTCATGGTACATTATTTATACAAGTTGGTGCATGGTTGATACACTAGTTTAGGGTATAGTTTGATTACAGGTTCAGGTACAGGTTGGTGCATGGTTGATGCACTTGTTTATGGTACAAGTTGATTGGTACATGTTTACAACAGTATATCTCATAGTGATAGTGTGACTGTGGTTCCATCATTCTACTTATATGTGAGGGTGGTTGGATGGGTAAAGAGTAGGTGGTTGTAGCCACCCTTTGGTTGTAGCCAAAGAACATAAGGGGTTGTAGCCTCCTTCTAGTTGTAGCCAAAGGATTGGGGAGTTGGAGCTTCCCTTAGGTTGTATCCTGATAAACTAGGGGGTTGGAGCCTCCTTCCAGTTGAAGCTAGAAAACAAAGAAAGTTGGTGCTTCCAATGAATGTAATTCTTCAAGACATATAAGAAAAATCATTCTATGGTTTTCTCCCTCTTTGGGTTTCCACATAAAACACTGGTGTAATGTGTAGGTGTATGATTGTTCATTTGTTCATTACTTATTTACTCTGCAGTTATTGGATGGTAATGCTACATTGATATAACACTTGGATTGTATGGTTAAAAAGGATTAAATTGATCTATTACTGATTCAACCCCCCCCCCCGTCAGTAAGCCAACAATTGGAATCAAAGTCGGTTCCTTCAGGAAACAGTTTAACCAATGGAAGGAGATCATGGATTATTCTAATAATGGAGTACCAATGTTTAATGGTCATAATGGGTTTAAGTATGAGATGTGGAGCATAAGGACGAAAGTATTTTTATAGGCACATGGACATTATATTTGGCTATCAATTTTTATAGGATATGATAGTTCAAAAAGGGAAAAAACTACAACCAAGAAGGAATTGAGGAAGAATTAAAAAATAACAATGGATTTTGTTGGTTGTGGAGCCTGATTATCTTCTTGATTCAAAGGTCTTGTGTTTTCCAGCCATGTTTATACCCCATGAAGACTTTACACCCCAAAATTATGTACACTCTTCCATGCGGGGGAGTGCAGAGGAGGGGTACACTCTCTATAGGGTCCGGGGGGGCTATCCCCCTGGCTAGGGGGTTCGGGGGCAAGCGAGCCTCCGAAGGAAAAATTGCCTTGTAAATGTATAATGTAATTTCATTGTAAATCTGGACCATTCATTATAAGGTCACGGATCTAATGGTATAAATTATGTTAGGGTTTTTTTCCCTACAGAAAACCCTCTGTTATGAGGGAAATGTATTGCGGCTATGCATCATGACGAATATTATTCTATGAGATAGGAGACAGTGAGAGAAAGAAGAGGAAGTTACAGTGGGTTTTCCTATAGGTTGTATTCCTTCATTTGCTGGATAATAATAAAGGAAAGACCTAGCAATTTCTCTGGTGGACGTAGCCCACATTGGATGAACCACGTAAATTAGTGTCTCTATTGTATTGTGTATCTTTTGTGTTTTGTTTCCGCATTTGTTTTATTTTATTGCTCCATGATCCTATTTTTCTAACAAATGGTATCAGAGAAAAAGGTAACTCATAGGAAAAGAGGGTTCTTGGTTCGAGTGGGAACAATGTCGGAAGATATGAAGTTTAGGGTCGAGAAATTTAATGGCCAAAACTACCAGTTATGGAAGATGCAGATGGAAGATTATTTATATCAGAAAGATCTATTCCTACCATTGGGTAGAGTAGAAAAGAAGATGACAACCATGAAGGACCAAGAAAGGGATATTCTTGATAGAAAGGCTCTAGGAACAATAAGGCTGAGCTTGGCAGCATCGGTGGCTTTCAATATTTGAAAAGAAAAGACAACGAAGGATCCGATGGATGCATTGGCTATACTATATGAAAAAACCTCGGTGTCCAATAAGGTGTTTCTAATGTAGAGATTATTTAATATGAAGATGTCAAAAGGTGGGTCTGTTGCAGATCATTTAAATGAATTTAATAGGGTTACTACTCAACTAAGTTCTGTAAAAGTAGACTTTGATGATGAGGTTAGGGCTCTTCTAATCTTGTGCTCATTGCCAAAAAGATGTAATGGCTTGGTCATGGTTGTAAGTAACTCTGTCTCTGGTTCAAATACTTTAAAATTTGATGATGTTGTTGGTGTTATCCTTAGTGAGGAAATGTGACGGAAAAGCATAGGTGAGACATCACGTAATGCGTTGAACATGGAGAAAAGGGAAGAAAAAAGGATAGGGGAAAGGGATCAGGGAACCACGATAATTATAGGAAGGGAGGATCCAAATCTAGACTTGTAAAGACAGAGTGTTGCAATTGTGGGAGGAAAGGACATTTGAACAAAGACCGCAGAGCTCTAAAGAAACAAAGAGATGAACAACATGAGAGAAATTGGGAAGCAAATGTAACAGGTGATGTGTTACAAGATGCTTTGATTCTTTCTATAGATAATATTTCTGAGTCTTGGGTAGTAGATCCAGGGGATTCATTTCATTCCACACCCCATAGGAAACATTTTCTAGATTATGTTCAAGGTAATTTTGGACAGTTTCTTTGGGTGATGATGCACCATGCAAAATTGTTGGAATGGGAAAGGTAAAAATAAAGCAACGCAATGGAAACCAATGGTTGTTGAAAGAGGTAAGACATGTTCCAAATTTTAGGAAAAATCTAATTTCAATAGGGAAATTGGCAAGTGAAGTTTGTATATCCATATTTACAGATAAGACGTGGAAGGTCATCAAAGGATCATTGGTGATAGCAAAAGGAGAGAAGGTAGGTACATTGTATTTATGTACTAGTAATACTGACTCTTTTATATCTTTAGCTTCTACAGGAGTGGATACAACACTGTGGCACCATAGGCTAGGACAAACGAGTGAGAATGGAATGCAGATACTTCACAAAATAAATTTTTTTCCAGATCTTAAACAAATTGATTTGGACTTCTATGAGCATTGTGTTTATGGAAAACAAAAGAGAGTCAGATTTCTCAAAGTCGAAAAAGAAAAGAAGAATAAAAGTTTAGAGCTTTTGCATACAGATGTATGGGGACCAGCTGAGGTATCATCTCTTCATGGCTCTCATTATTATGTTCATTTTATTGATGATGCAACTAGAAAAACTTGTATTTATTGCATTCGACAAAAATCTGATGTTTTTTATACTTTTAAGAAATGGAAATCTTTAGTTGAGAATGAGACAAGAAAAAGTTTGAGGTGTCTTAGATCAAATAATGGAGGTGAATATTTCAGCAAGGAGTTTTATGATTAATGTTCATACCATGGGATTCGTAGAGAGAATATAGTTCCGAGAACACCACAAGAAAATGGTGTGTCAGAAAGGATGAACATGACAATCATGGAGTGTGCAAGGAGTATGATATTGCATGTTAGTTTTCCCTTACAGTTCTGTGCAGATCATGTAGATAATTTTGTTTAATTAATAAATAGAGGACCTTCAATCTCTTTGGATGGTAGAATTCCATAGGAGGAATGGACAGGAAAAAAGGTAAACTATTTTTTTTTGAAAACTTTCAGTTGTGAAGCATTTGTCCAGATTGATAAAGAAAATAGAACAAAGCTTGAGGAAAAATCCAAGAAGTGTACCTTTATTGGATACGGTGTTAATGATTTTGGTTTTCGCTTATGAGATTATGAAAATAAAAAAATAATTAGGAGTAGAGATGTCATATTCAATGAGAAGGTCACGTACAAAGATCAGTTGCAGAGAAAGAAACTGGAAAAAGAAAAACAAGAATACACAGTGCTTGATGAGATCACTGAAAAAGAAATTCCAAAGGAACCAGAAAATCAAAATGTACAACAACAGGAGAAGCAAGTACCTCAAACACCTAAAAGTATTGTTAGAAAATATACCAGGTTAAGTATACCTCCTGAANACCAAAAAGAAGTGGGAGCAAGGCATGTAAGAGGAAATGGATTCCTTGGTAAATAACCATACTTGGGACTTGGTTCAGTTGCCTGTAGGAAAAAGAGCATTGTAGAATAAATGGGTTTACAGGTTGAAGGAAGAAGATGGAGGAATAAAGCAGTACAAGGCTAGACTTGTTGTAAAGGGATTTGCACAAAAGAAAGGTATAGATTTTGATGAAATATTTTCTCTTGTTGTTAAAATGACTTCAATTAAGACTATTTTAAGTCTTGTGGTAGTAGAAGATTTGCATATTGAACAGTTAGATGTAAAAACAACTTTTCTCCATGGGGATTTGGAGGAAGAGATTTATATGTAGCAGCCATAGGGGTATCAGGTCAAAGAGCGGGATAATTTGGCATGTAGGTTGAAGAAGAGTTTGTATGGCCTAAAGCAAGCTCCAAGGCAGTGGTATTTGAAGTCTGACAGATTTATGATAGAACAGGGTTATAGTAGATGTCATTCTGATCACTGTGTTTATTTTAAAAGGATAGAAAATGGAAGCTATATTATATTGCTATTGTATGTAGATGACATGATTGTTGCAAGGTCTAATATGCAAGATATAAATGTGCTCAAGAAGAAATTATCCAATTCATTTGCAATGAAGGATTTGGTTGTTGCAAAGAAAATCCTTGGCATGATAATAACAAGAGACAGAAAAAATTGCAAATTGACATTGTCTCAGGGTGAGTACACAGAGAAGGTGTTGGAGAGGTTTAGAATGCAGAATGCAAAACCATTTAGTACACCTTTGGCCAGACATTTCAAATTAACTAAGGAAATGTGTCCCAAGACATAGGAGGAGATAGAATACATGTCCAGGGTCCCTTATTCATCTGCAGTTGGAAACTTGATGTATGCAATGGTTTGCACAAGACCAGATATTGCACATGCAATGGGAGTTGTGAGAAGGTATATGAACAATCTAGGTAAAGAACATTAGGAGGAAGTAAAGTGGATTCTTAGGTATTTGAGAGGTACTGCTATGCATGCATTATGTTTTGGAGGTTCAGACACTTTTCTACAGGGATATGTTGATTCAGATATGGCAGGTGATAAAGACAACATGAGGAGCACCACAGGGTATGTTTTTACTATAGGTGGAACAACAATAAGTTAGATTTCAAAACTGCAAAAGGTTGTTGTAGTTTCCACAACAGAGGAAGATTATGTTGCTGCTACAGAGGCTAGTAAAGAGATTATTTGGTTACAAAGGTTTATGGATGAATTGGGAAAGAAGGATGAGAATAACAGGTTGTATTGTGACAGTGAGAGTGCAATTCATCTTGCAAATAACTCAGCCTTCCATTTGAATACTAAGCATATACAATTGAGGTACCACTTCATACGATCTACCTTGGAAGATGGACATTTGAATTTGGAAAAGATACACACTAGCTAGAATCCTGTAGACATGTTAACAAAGGGAGTAACTAGAGAGAAACTGAGTTCCTACTCAGTTTGCGTTGGTCTTCAAGAATGAAGATGAAGATGAGAAATTTTCCAAGTTCAAGAAGGTTTGAAGTCCAACATATACAACAACGGTAGAATTTTTGAGATCAATCTCCAAGTGGGAGATTGTTGGTTATGGAGCCTGATTATCTTCCTGACTCAGAGGTATTGTGTTTTTCAAACATGTTTATACCCCATGAATAATTTACACCCCAGAAGTATTTACACTCTTCCACGCAAGGGAGTGCGGAGAGGGAGTACCCCCTCTACAAGGTCCGGGGGCAAGTGGACCCCAAGCGAGGGTTTGAGGGCAAATCCCCCGAAGGAAAAATTGCCTTATAAATGTATATTGTAATTTCATTGTAAATATGGACCATTCATTATAAGGTCACAGATATAATGGTACAAATTATGTTACGGTTTGTTTCCCTAGAAGGAAACCCTTTGTTAAGAGGGAAATGTATTGTGGCTATGCATCATGGCAAAGATGATTTTCTGAGATAGGAGATTGTGAGATAAATAAGAGGAACTTACAATGATTTTTGTTGTAGGTTGTATCCCTTCATTTGTTGGATAATAATAAAGGAAGGACCTGGCAATTTCTCTAGTGGATGTAGCCCACACTGGGTGAACCAAATAAATCTGTTTCTCTATTGTATTGTGTATCTTCTGTGTTTTGTTTCCGCATTTGTTTTATTTTATTGCTTCGTGATCCTGTTTTTCTAATAGATTTCATCTGGGAAGGATTACCTAATATAGTAAGAGAAAAGGTTGGTAAATGTTCATCAACAAAAGAAATTTTGGATAAGTTACATGACATATATTCTTCACCCATCACAGATTCAGAAAATGTCAAAGAAGATGCAGATACAAATCAAGAAGAATTGTGTTCACCACGTCAAGCAGATTTAGAAGATGAAGAGTACATAATCACCAGAGAATCGCAACAGGTCATCGAGAACTTAAGAACTTGGCTAGAAGAAGCCAAAAAGATCAAAGAAAATATTGAATATCAAAAGAAGTGTTTGGAAACCAACATAGCAGCACAGAAGGAAGAAGCAGAAATGAGAGAGAAGATATTGACAGATCATCTTAAGGAAAGAACTAACGATCTAAACCAACTTGAGGTAGAGTTTGTTCAAGAAGAGAAAGGACTCGAAGAAGAAATAATGGCATTAAAAATTCACCTTGCAGAAGCGAAAAGAACATAATAAGTCAAGAAGTCTTAGATAATGAATAAATAAGAAGAGGTTGAGAAGCTTGAAGAAGAAGTTGTCACATTGAGAAGTAAAATCGTCCAGCTCAACAAGAACATTGAAGAGACAAAAACATCCACACCAGTTATAGAGAATGAAGAGAAGCACTCTAGGTTGCTAGAAAATAAGAATGAAGAAAATAGAAATATTTATGCAGAAATGCTCAAAGGAAGGAATCATGGTCAACTAGAATCTAAGAAAACTATTGAAGATACATATTCAAGAATACCATCCATGTTCAAGCCACAAATAAGGTTCAATCATGATCATGATCAGTCAAGGAAAAAATTCAAAAGTACTACGCCACAAAGAAGATCATTCACTCCCAGGTATGCAAATTTTTTTTTATGGTCATTGTTTTCATTGTACTAACTTTGGACATAAGGTTGCAGATTGCAGGAATTATAAAAGAAATGTTCAAGCAAGAAGTGCCTATGTGGTCGCACAGTAACATTGACTGTTACAAATGTCGTAACTATGGACACATAGCTAGTGCTTGTAGAAGCATGATCGATACCTCCATGAAAGAGAATATTGATATTAGATATAAGAAAGTATCGATAAGAAAAAAGGAAGAACGGGTGAACAAAGACCAGGTACCAGAGATTGCAAGAATGACAATAAAACGAGATGAAGAAAATTATACAGAGAAAAAAAAATGTGAGATACATAAAGGTTTGGAAAATAACTGAAAGAAAGGAAGGACATGTAAATAAGGAACAGGTTCAAGAAATTGTGATTTCAGGCATTGTAGTGAAAGATGAATCCACAGACAAAAAGAAAAAAGTCAGAACTATGAGAGATAATGAATCTACCAATGAAGATGATGATGAATCTATGAATGAAGATGATGATGAATACACATCAAAGCAGGAATTTTTCTGAGCCATCCTGCTTAGAGACTCCCAAGTAATATGAATATTAGATAGGGGGAGTCTATGCAATAGTTTTGATAGACCAAAGAACCATCCTTCAAGAAGCTTGCAATGTTTGAGAAGACAAATTCAGAGAAATCAATTAGTAGAAGTACAGTTTGATAGATTAATCAAGACTTCAATATAGTACAGTGATAAATGGGTCAGCATTATAGACAGTTGTGCAAGTAGAGTCTTGGACAGTATGGACAGAGATGGATTTGTAAGAACACTTAGCAAGTTTGGAAAAATATATGATAGTGGATGAGAGCATGGATTCATAGATTGGTTCAGAGAGTGGTTCGGAGACAAAGGAATGTTATCATAATGGATGATAATTACACAGGAAATGGCTTGAACAATGCTAATGGATTCCCAATTGGCAGATATTTTTTGGACACATGTAGTGCATACATTAGTTCACAATCAAAATAGAGTAATGCTCAGAAACAACAATGACAAAACTCCCCAAGAACTATGGAAAGGAAGAGGAGACAACAAACTCTACATCAAGGTAACCTAAGGTAATATTTTATTAATTGAAATTTATGTTGATGATATTGTTTTGGAAGTACTAATGACAGGTTAAGCCATAAATTTGCAAACAATATGTAGAATGAATTTTTAATGTCATTACTTGGAGAACTATCCTTCTTTTTGGGCCTTCAGATATGTCAAAGAAACCAAGGAATTTTTATTTCTCAAACTAAGTATATCAAAGAAATGCTAAAGAGGTTCGGAATGGAAGATTGCAAACCAGTTACCACTCCTATGCAAACCAATTGCAAGTTGAGAAAAGATGATGATTCAAAGTCTACAAACCAAAGAAAATATAGGTCAATGATTGGTAGCTTACTATATGTGATAGCATCCAGACCAGATGTAATTTAAGAAGTTGGACAGGTGGCACGATTTCAAGAAGCACTAAAGGAATCACATGTATTAACAGTGAAGGGTATTTTCAGATATTTCAAAGGAACACAAGATTTTGGATTATGGTATCCAAAAGGAAAGGGTCTATCACTTATTGCCTACATAGATGTAGATTGGGCAGGTTTTATTGATGACCGACGAAGCACCAATGGAGCAGCGTTCTACTTGGGTGAGTTTTGAGTATCTTGGCTAAGAAAGAAACAATCATCAATATCCTTATCTACAGTTGAGGCAGAGTATATTGCAACAACAACATGTTGTACACGTGTTATATGGATCAAACAAACTTTGACAGATATACAGGTTGAGTATGATGATCCCATTCCAATCTATTGTGATAATACAAGAGCCATCAGTATCTCAAAAAACCCAGTGATACACTCCAAGACGAAGCACATTCCAATCACTTTCTATGGGAACAAGTTGCATAGAATAACATTTGAGTTGAATACGTGGGAACAAAAGAACAAGTGGCATACATCTGTACAAAACCCCTTCCATGGGAAGCCCTTGAGTATCTTCGCCAGGGACTAGGAGTAATTTCTACTCCAAACTGAATGTTTTTGAATGCTTATCTTATATGTATTAGATGTACACAAGGAATCACCATAAATAGGACAAAGGGGGAGAGATGTATCATATGCAAAGGTAATGCTTGGAGAGAGAGAACATAGGTATGTTTACAAGGGGAGCGATTGTCACAAGGGGAGAATGAGAGATATGACTTCATAGTGATACCTTTTGTCAAAGGGGGAGATATTATTCATATGAAGGGAAGGAGAGTAATCATAGGCTTATAAACACAAATAAAAATCAAAGGCACGTACATAGGGGGACCATCCCCAAGGAGAGTTCAGACAGTGGGAGAATCTCCAAAGGGAGATACCCTTTTCCATTGATGTCAAAGGGGGAGAGATAGAAACATTTATGAAGAGTATAAGCATGAATGTTATCATGACTAAGTGTTTCCATCAATGTTGGTGTTGCCATCAATTCCAAAGGGGGGTATTGTCAGACAATTGGCTTAGGTTGATGGATAGTTGGTATGGATTGTTGATTGTCATTGATTTCAACTATTGGAGAGTGATATTTTATATTGATGTCATCCCTTACTGATTGATCTCAACCCTTGGAGAAAGTCCGATAGCGAATTCTGGTAGCACAAAGGTTTGGGTAATGGACCCAAGGTTGTTGCATGTATAATGATATGATTTTTAATATATTTGAAGGTAAAACTATTCTATATGGATATTACATGTAATTTAATTTCCGATGGTATGTGGAACATCACATAACTCCTCACGGTTAGAGAGTTATGGCCATGTGAAGTTGGAGATCAGAGGTTTGGGTAATGGACCCAAGTTTGTTTGATGGATAAAGGTATGAGTTTTGATATATTTTTAGGTAACACTATTCTATATGGATATTACATGTCATTCCATTTCCAGTGGTATGTGGAACGTCACATAACTCCTCAGTCATAGAGTTATGGCCATGTGAAGTTGGAGAACCCTCATGAGTCATCTAGAAGCCCCAAAAGGTCAAAGTAGTCAAAGTGGTTTAAGAAATTTTTAGAAGGTAAATAATAAAGTGAAGTGATGAGTGTAATATAATTCATAGTGAATACAAAATAAATTATTTAAATAGTAAATTTAATGGAGAAATTACTAAGTTGACAAGTGGTTAGAAGTGGGTTAGCCCTAAAATAAGGAAAGTGGTTTAAGATGGTTAAAAGGTAACCCCTTGAGGTAAAGTGAAGTGATGAGTTTACTATAAGTCAAAGTGGATACAAAATAAATTATTTAAATAATAAATTTAATAGATAAATTACTAGTTGGACAAGTGGTTAGAAGTTGGTTAACCCTAAAATAAGGAAAGTGAGTTAAGATGGTTAAAAGGTAACCCCTTGAGGAAGCTACATGAAAGTATAAATAAGAGGCAAGGCTCTCTAATTTTATATCAAACTTGAGCATATAGAATATCTTCAGGTGACTAAGGTAACCAAAGTATATCTAAGACAAATTTCATAGAGAAGGTGAAGTAAAGAAGGCTGAAATTCAGAGGAGGATAAATTATTTTGATGATGTTTTCTAAGGTATGTTACTTACAAGTCATCTCACCATTTTCGGAATAAATTTTTTTCTAGAATGATTCAGACCGTTAAATTGATAGGCCTTTGAGAAAACACATCCAATTAGTTTTAGTACAAATTTTATCTTTTGGGTCATTGTAGTTTTGGAGTTACACTCCGTGGAAAATAGGATTTGTTGCTAGTCCTGAAACTAGCCTAAAATAGGTGTTTCAAGTAAAAACGTTATACTTATTCATAACATATCCAAATTAAGTAAGAAAAAAAAATTTGGTTAGAGTAAATTCAGTATTATTCTATGTAAAATTTTCAGATCCATACAACAAATATTCCGTGCAGGGCACACTCTACAAGTTCGCTCTCTAGAATTAGCCATAATTCAACAAGGTATTCCATTTTTTTTATAACTCCTTTTTTGAGAGGTTCCAAGTAGTGACACTTGGAGGAATTGAATAAAACACACTGAAGAACATTGTGTATCAGTTTCATATATTTATACATTACAGGTTCAAAGTTATGATTACTTCAAGTTAGGGTTGTTGACTAATCCAAAACTTGGCATGTGAGACTAAAGAAAAGTTTGATGAAAATGCTAGTCTCTTGTTTTTAAAGTTAAGGAAGGATTGAAGGAATGTGATCATATACACTAGGTCTATTATAGAGTTAAAAATCATATTTGGATGATGAAATTGATGAGGGATTTTGGTTGAGGTACATGTGGGGTACATGGTTCAGACAAGTAGTTGATGAGTTGGCACATACATGAGGTGTATAGTTGATGATGTTGGTACATATTGATGAGTCATAGTTGATGAGTAGTTGATACATGATTGGTACATAATTGGTACATGGTTGTAGGCACTTGTTAGTAGTAGTTTTGACACATGGTTTATGGATGATGTAGCATACCTGTATTGGTATATTATTAGAAGCGCATATTGATCTTGGTGATGATTATGATTTGTTGTGTTATGGCTGGTTGATGCACATCTTTGAGAGTTATCTTGGTGATTGATATTTGTGAGTAGATCTGATTTGGTTGATATGATTGATGAGACAAGTTGTTGTGATAGGTTGTTTGGGCAGGTTGTTGTGACAGGTTATTTGTATAGGTTTGGTGCATGGTTGATGCACTTGTTCATGGTACAGGTTTTGTACATGTTTGGTGCATGGTTGACGCACTTGTTCATGGTACATGATTTGTGTAGGTTGGTGCATGGTCGATACACTTGTTTATGGTACAGGTTGAGGTACAGATTGGTTCATGGTTGATGCACTTGTTTATGGTACAGGTTGATTATAGGTTGATTGGTACATATTTACAATAGTATATCTCATAGTGATAGTGTGACAGTGGTTACATCATTATACTTATACGTTAGGGCGATTGGATGGGGTAAGGATAGGTGGTTGTAGCCACACTTCGGTTGTAGTCGGAGAACATAAGGGGTTGTAGCCTCGTTCTGGTTGTAGCCAGAGAATTGGGGAGTTGGAGCTTGCCTCAGGTTGTAGCCTAAGAAACTAGGGTGTTGGAGCCTCCTTCTAGTTGCAGTTGGAAAACAAAGGAAGTTGGTGCTTCCAATGAATGTAATTCTTCAAGACATATAAGAAAGAAAAATTTGTGGCTTTCTCCTGCTTTGGGTTTGCATGTAAAACACTAGTGTACTTTGTATGTGTATGATTGTTTATTTGTTCATTACTTATTTACTCCGCAGTTATTGGATGATAATGATACATTGATATAACACTTGGATTGTGTGCTTAAAAATGAATAAATTTCTCTATTACTGATTCACCCCCTACTCTCAGTAATCCAACAAATGGAATCAGAGTCGGTTCCTTTAGGAAATAGTTTAACCACTGGAAGGAGATCATGGATTATTCTAAGAATGGAGTACAAATGTTTAATGGTCAGAGTGGTTTTAAGTATGAGATGTGGAGCATAAGAATGAAAGTATTTTTATAGGCACATGGAGATTATATTTGGCTATCAGTTGTTATATGATATGATAGTTCAAAAAGGGAAAAGAGTGTAGCCAAGAAGGAATTGTGGAAGAATAACAAAATAGAAATGGATTTCATCTGGGAAGGATTAGCTAATCCGGTAAGACACAAATCCGGATTGGGACAAGTTACATGACATATATTCTTCACCCATCACAGATTCATAAAATGTCAAAGAAGATGAAGATACAAATCAAGAAGAATTATGTTCACCATGTCTAGAAGATTTAGAAGATGAAGAGTACATAATCACCAGAGAAGCCCAATGGGCCATAGAGAACTTAACAACTCAACTAGAAGAATCTAGAAAGATCAAAGAAAATCTTGAATATCAAAAGAAGTGTTTGGAAACCAACATAACAACACATAAGGAAGAACAAGAAATGAGAGAGAAGATATTGAAAAATCATCTTAAGGAAATAACTAACAATCTAAACTAGCTTGAGGAAGATTTTGGTCAGGAAAAGAAAGGACTTGAAGAATAAATAATCACATTAAAAACTCATATTGAAGAAGAGAAAAGAATAGAAGAAGTCATGAAGTCTCAGATAATGAAGAAATAAGAAGAGGTTGAGAAGCTTGAATAAGAAGTTGTCACGTTGAGAAGTAAAATCGTCAAGCTCAAAAAGAATGTTGAAGAGACAGAAACATCCACATCAACTATGGAGAATGAAGAGAAGCACTCTGGGTTGCTAGAAAAGAAGAATGAAGAAAATAGAAAGAGTTATGCAGAAATACTCAAAGGAAGGAATCATGGTCAACCATAATCTAAGAAAACTATTGAAGATACATATTCAAGAAGGCCATCCATGTTCAAGCCACAAAGAACCTTCAATCATGATCATGATCAATCAAGGCAAAAATTTATAAGGACTACACCACAAAGAAAATAATTCACTCCCAGGTATGCAAATTTATTTTATGGTCTTTTTTTTATTGGACTAACTTTGGACATAAGGTTGCAGATTGCATGGATTATAAAAGAAATGTTCAAGAAAGAAGTTTCTATGTGGTCGCACGTAACATTGAGTGTTACAAATGTCGTAACTATGGACACTTAGCTAGTGATTGTAGAATCATGATCGATACTTCCATGAAAGAGAATACTGATATCAGATATAAGAA
>JASDQU010103175.1:143304-169474 GCA_032191745.1 Picea mariana | reverse complement strand
AGAAGTTTCTATGTGGTCGCACGTAACATTGAGTGTTACAAATGTCGTAACTATGGACACTTAGCTAGTGATTGTAGAATCATGATCGATACTTCCATGAAAGAGAATACTGATATCAGATATAAGAAAGTATGGATAAGAAAATAGGAAGAACATGTGAACAAAGGCTAGGTATGAGAGATTGCAAGATTGACAATAAAATGAGATGAAGAAAATTCTACGGAGAAAAAGAAAGATGCCAGATACATAAAGGTTTGGAAAATAACTGAAAGAAAGGAATGATAGGTAAATAAGGAACAAGTTCAAGAGATTGTACTTTCAAGCATTGTAGTGAAAGATGAATTCACAGACAAAAAGAAAGAAGTCAGAGCTCAAAGAGATAATGAATCTACCAATGAAGATGATGATGAATACACATCAGAGTAGGAATTGTTCTGATCCACCCAGATTAGAGACTCCCAAGTAATATGAATATTAGATGGGGGGAGGGTCTATGCGATAGATGTGACAGACCAAAAAACCATACTTCGAGCAGCTTGCAGAGTTTGAGAAGACATATTCAGAGCAATCATTTAGCAGAAGTACAATTTGATAGATTTATCAAGACTTCATGATAGTATAGTGATAAATGGGTTAGAATTATGGAAACTTGCGCAAGTAGAGTTTTGGACAGTATGGACAGAGATAGATTTGTAAGAACACTTGGCAGGTTTGGAAAAATATATGATAATGGACGAGAGAATGGATTCATAGATTGGTTCAGAGAGTGATTTAGAGACAAAGGAAAATTATCATAATGGATTATAATTACACAGGAAATGGCTCGAACAATGCTAATGGATTCCAAATTGAAAAATATTTTTTGGACTCATTCAGTGCATATATCAGTTCACATTAAAAATAGAGTAATTATCAAAAACAACAATGACAAAACTCCCTATGTACTATGGAAAGGAAGCGCAGACAATGACCTCTACATCAAGGTAACTCAAGGTAATATTTTATTAATTGAAATTTGTGTTGATGATATTGTTTTGGAAGTACTAATGATAGGTTAAGCTAGAAATTTGAAAAGGATATGAAGAATGAATTTGAAATGTCATTACTTGGATAACTATCCTTCTTTTTGGGTCTTCAAATATGTCAAAGAAACCAAGGAATTTTTATTTCTCAAAGTTGAGCAAAGATGATGATTCAAATTCTACAAACCAAAGGCAATATAGGTCAATTATTGGTAGCTTAATATATGTGATAGCATCCAGACCAGATGTAATGTAGGCAGTTGGATAGGTGGCACGATTTCAAGAAGAACTAAAGGAATCACATGTCTTAGCAGTGACGAGGATTTTCAGTTATCTCAAAGGAACATAAGAGTTTGGATTATGGTATCCAAAAGGAAAGGATCTATCACTTATTTCCTATACAGATGCAGATTGGGTTGGTTGCATTGATGACCAACGAAGCACCAGTGGAACATAGTTCTATTTGGGTGAGTGTTTAGTATCTTGGCTAAGCAAGAAACAACGATCAATTTCCTTATCTACATTTGACGCATAGTATATTGTAGAAGAAGCATGTTGTACACAGTTTCTATGGATCATACAAACTTTGACAGATATACAGGTTGAGTATGATGATCCCATTCCAATATATTGTGATAATACAAGCACTATCAGTATCTCAAAAAACCTTGGTGATGAAATCCAAGATGAATCACATTCCAATCAAGTATCGCTTTCTACAGGAACAGGTTGCAGAGAAGAACATTAGAGTTGAATATGTGGGAAAAAATAACAAGTGGCATACATCTGTACAAAACCTCTTCCATGGGAATCCCTTGAGTATCTTCGCCAGAGACTAGAAGTAATTTCTAATCCAAAATAAATTCTTTTGAATTCTTATCTTATATGTCTTAGATGTACACGAGGAAGCACGATAAATAGGAAAAAGGGGGAGAGATTTATCAGATGCAAAGGTAAATGCTTGGAGAGAGAGCATAGAGGCATGTTTTCAGGGGGAGAGATTGTCACAAGGGAAGAATGAGCGATATGACTTCAGAGTGATACCCTTTTTCAAAGGGGGAGATATTATTCATATGAAGGGAAAGACAGTAATCATAGGCTTATAAACACAAAGAAAAATCAAAGGCACGTAGATAGGGGAAGCAGTCCCAGGGAGAGTTTAGTCAGGGGGAGCATCCCCAAAGGGAGATACCCTTTGCCATTGATGTCAAAGGGGGAGATATATAAGCATTGATGAAGAGTATAATCATGAATGTTATCATGACCAAGTGTTGCCATCAATGTTGGTGTTGCCATCAATGCCAAAGGGGGAGATTGTCAGAAAATTGTCTTAGGTTAATGGATATTTGGTATAGATTGTTGGTTTTCATTGATGTCAACTATTGGAGAGTGATATTTTATATGTATGTCAACCCTTAGTGATTGATGTCAACTCTTGGATAAAGTCTGATAGTGAATTCTCGTAGCATAAAGGTTTGGGTAATGGACCCAATGTTGTTTCATGTATAATGGTATGAGTTTTAATATATTTTAAGGTAATACCATTATATATGGATAGTAAATGTCATTCCATTTCCGTTGGTATGTGGAACGTCACATAACTCCTCACGGTTATAGAGTTATGGCCATGTGAAGTTGGAGAACCCAGGTTTGGGTAATGGACCCAAATTTGTTTGATGGATAATAGTATGAGTTTTGATATATTTTTAGGTAATATTATTCTATATGGATAGTACATGTCATTCCATTTCTAGTGGTATGTGGTATGTGGAACGTCACATAACTCCTCACGGTTAGAGAGTTATGGCCATGTGAGGTTGGAGAACCCTCATGAGTCATCTAGAAGCCTCAAAAGGTCAAAGTAGTCAAAGTGGTTTAAGATACTTTTATAAGGTAAATAATAAAGTGAAGTGATGAGTTTACTATAATTCAAAGTGAATACAAAAGAAATTATTTAAATAATAAAGTTAACGGAGAAATTACTAAGTTGGCAAGTGGTTAGAAGTGGGTTGGCCCTAAAATAAGGAAAGTGGTTTAAGATGGTTAGAAGGTAGCCCCTTGAGTTAAAGTGAAGTGATGAGTGTACTATAAGTCAAAGTGGATACAAAATAAATTATTTAAATAATAAAGTTAACATATAAATTACTAATTGGACAATCAGTTAGAAGTTGGTTAACCCTAAAATAAGGAAAGTTGGTTAACATGGTTAAAAGGTAACCCCTTCAGGAAGCTACATGAAAGTATAAATAAGAGGAAAGGATCTCTAATTTTATATCACACTTGAGAATATTGAATATCTACAGGTGACTGAGGTAACAAAAGGATATCTAAGCTGAATTTCAGAGAGAAGGTGAAGTAAATAAGGTTGAAATTCAAAGGAGGATAAATTCTTTTGATGATGCTTTCTAAGGTATGTTATTTACAGGCCATCTCACCATTTTCGCAATAATTTTTTTTCTACAATGATTCAGGCCATGACATTGATAGGTCATTGAGAAAAAATATCCAAGTAGTTGTGGTACGAATTCCATCTAGCGGGTTGTTGTATTTTTGGATTTACACTCCGTGGAAAATACGGTTTGTGGCTAGTCCTGAAACTATTATAAAGCAGGGGTTTCCGGAAAAAATGTGATAACATATTCATAACAGATATAAATTAAGTAAGAAAAACAGTTTTGGTTAGAGTACAGTCTGTAGTATTCTATGTAAAACTTTTAGATCCATACAACAAATATTCTGTGTGGCGCACTCTCTACAATTTCGATCTCTAGAATAAGCCAGAATTCAACAAGGTATGCCATTTTTTATATAACTCCTTTTCTGAGAGGTTCCAAGTAGTGACACCTGGAGGAATTTAATAAAACACACTGAATAACATTGTGTACTATTTTCAAATCTTTATTTATTACAGGTACATAGTTATGACTATTTCAAGTTAGGGTTCTTGACTAATCCAAAACTAGTCATGTGAGACTAAAGAAAAGTTTGATGAAAATGATAGTCTCTTGTTGTTAAAGTTAAGGAAGGTTTGCAGGTATGTGATCATATACACATGGTCTATTACAGTGTTACAAATCATATTTGGATGATGAAATTGATGAAGGCTTTTGGTTGAAGTACATGTTGGGTACATGGTTCGGACAAGTAGTTGATGAGTTGCCACATACATGAGGTGTATAGTTGATGATGTTGGTACATCTTGATGATTCATAGTTGATGAGTAGTTGATATTGGATTGGTACATACTTGTTACATGGTTGGAGGAACTTGTTATTATTATTGTTGACACATGGTTTATGAATGATGTAGCATACTTGTATTGGTATATTATTAGAAGTGCATATTGATCTTGGTGATGATTATGAGTTGTTGTGTTATGGTTGATGATCCACATCTTTGAGAGTTGTCTTGGTGATTGATATTTGTGATTAGACCTAATTTGGTTGATAAGATAGATGAGACAGGTTGTTTTGATAGGTTGTTTGGATAGGTTCTTGTGATAGGTTATTTGTACAGGTTTGGTGCATGGTTGATGCACTTGTTCATGGTACAGGGTTTGTACAGGTTGGTGCATGGTTGATGCACTTGTTTATGGTACAAATTGATTACAAGTTGAGGTACAGGTTGGTGCATGGTTGATGCACTTGTTTATGGTACAGGTTGATTGGTGTAGGTTTACAACAGTATATCTCACAATGATAGTGTGACAGTGGTTCCATCATTGTACTTAGACTTCAAGGCGGTTGTATGGGGAAATGACAGGTGGTTGTAGCCACCCTCCAGTTTTAGCCAGAGAACATAAGGTTTTGTAGCCTCCTTCTGGTTGTAGCTAGAGAATTGGGGAGTTGGAGCTTCCCTCAAGTTGTAGCCAGAGAAACTAGGGGGTTGGAGCCTCCTTCAAGTTGCAGCTGGAACAAAGGAAGTTGGTGCTTCAAATGAATGTAATTATTCAAGACATATAAGAAAAATAATTTCGTGGTTTTCTCCTGCTTTGGTTTTCCACCCAATTTTTCCTTAATTTCCTAGGATGAACTTCTGATACCAGTGATTGATTGATTTATAAGTTTGAATCTTGCATTTGATTGAGTTTTAGTAATTGAAAGTTTGTCTTCATAAATTTTGTAAGTTTTTATTTTGATTCTTGTCACAGGGGTATAATATCTAGATCTCGGTCCTGAGTGCTTTTTTGACAAAGAGTCCTTGATTTATTTGAAGTTTTGGATTGTTTTTACTTCCCAGATTGTTTATTGATTGAGAGACATTTTTGTTTTCATTTGACAAAATACTTTTTTATCATTTCATGTTTTTGTCTACATTATGGGTTTGATTTGGGAATTATGTTGAGAATGTGTTAATTTTCTTAGATTACACTTTATTTTCTTCATTACATCTTTGATCTGATTTGAGAAAGAAAGAACTGAAGTCATTCTTCTTTTTATTGATCTTTCAGAATAAAATTATTGCATTCAAGATATTTGTCAAAAGAGAAAATTGGAAAATTTTGTAGCATATGATTATTTGGAATTTTGTTCATTCGAAATTGAGAAATTGTGTTTCATAGCTTTTGTATTTCAAAAAGAGATATCTTCTCCCTATTGTAATTAGAGTTCATCGAATTGAAAGATTGCATATTCATCTCTTCTTGAATTTTATTGGATCAAGGTCACATATGTCATCAGTTTCATTTTCGTCTCCCTTTTGAATAAACAACAGCCTTTAAAATACAACGTAATTTTAAATTTATTAGCAAGTTTTATTTTCTAGAAATTTTCTTCACCAACATTGGCTAGGATAGCTCTTTTGGAGTAGTTTGTAAGGTACACTCTCTAAAGAATCAAAAAACATAATAGTATCTTGTGATAGGGAGAGTTCAAATCCACTTGCTACATTTTGTACTGGGAAGCCCTTCTAACACAAGGGTCAATCATGAGGTCGCATTAGGACTGGTAGAGTTATTCACCCTTCTTTGTCTGTCTTAGTGTATAGATTGTGTGTATTATTGGGGGTCACTTGAGAATAAAATCCCGTGGGGACCTTCTCGAGTTGATTTTGGGCTAGATACCCTACCTTTGCATGTGGATTGGACTATCGATTGTTTCCCTAGGAATCATTGTCATAATTGGTAACCTTAGTAGCCTATCTCTTTAGGGTCTTTACAGGAGGTGACTATGGAGGGGAAAGTATTCATGGTACCTAGAATCGACATTGGCCAAACTCACTTGGGCTCCTTGGAGGGTATACCCACGATTATGTGTGGGATCTTGCACCAGGGTGTAAGTCCTTTAAGTAGGTCATCAACATAATGTTTCCACCCGCCTTATCCTAGCCCCTTCTTGTCTTGATTTCAATAATGTTGGATTTCATCACCAACTAGTGACTTTGAAATAAGAAGGTTTGTTTGCTTGGTTTGATTTCTAGATTTTATTAGTGAGTGTTGTCGGTTTCTCTAGTTGGCCATAGAGTTGTTTCGTTATTTATTTGGTGCAGCCAACATCGTCCTTCATCGTTCATGTAGGATGCAAGGGCTACCTTCGGAAGATCTGGAAGGTTATCTCCCTTTGCTTCCTAACTCACCATAGGGCTCTCCTAAAGGAGCAGTCAATAATGAAGTAGCCTCTGAGATTGGAAGTTCCACTCCTTTAGAGGAATCTATACTTCCCTCAAATTCGTTATTGAGTGTTATACAAGATCCACATTTTCTCTGAATGAATTCATCGGGAGAATTTTTTGTTAATGAAAATATTGAAGTACCTACTGGGCTTAACGTCGAGTCTAGAGTAGATGATCCACTATTTCAGAGTGAGTCATTTAGAACCCCATTTCGTAATACTGGAGTATTTTGGAAAACCTCCTCGGGACACGATATTTTTGATAAAATAGAATTCCTGGTGTTGAAACATTTTTTGAAGTTTTTATCTCTAAGACTAAGACTTCCCTTTTTCGGGTTTCGACTTTTCATAAAGCATAACCCTTGCTATCATTTCCAAAATCCTGGTACTGAAGTCCCGACAAGCTTTATTCTTTAAACAATCAAAGGAAAAAAACCAAAAGCGTTTTAAAAGTCCCGATGTGCTTTCTGTAAAGTTATTTTTTAATCACCGTAATTTAAACCCTAAATGAGTTGATTAACAATTTTTTAAAATCTTTCGGGATTCGGGTCTACTCGAAACCATATGTTTTCCATGCATATTGAATCATGAAATTCCGATCCCCGATTTCCCAAAAGAATGGAACTTAGTTTTTAATCCCAATTAATTAAGTTACTTATACGATAGTTAAGGCCTAACCTAATCTTATCGTGATTTCACAATTTCGAGATTCGGGGTTCAGCGATAACATACCTCTTGTCAACATGATACTCGAAATCCCACCATTTTTGCAATAATTTTTTTTCTAGAATGATTCAGACCATAAAATTGATAGGCCATTGAGAAAAAATATTCAAGTAGTTGTGGTACAAATTTCATCTAGTGGGTTGTTGTATTTTTGGATTTACACTCCGTGGAAAATAGGGTTTGTGGCTAGTCTTGAAACTATTATAAAGCATGGGTTTCCGGAAAAAACGTGATAACTTATTCATAACAGATATAAATTAAGTAAGAAAAACAATTTTGGTTAGAGTATAGTCTGTAGTATTCTGTGTAAAATTTTCACATCCATACAACAAATATTCTGTGTGGGGCACTCTCTACAATTTTGCTCTCTAGAATAAGCCAGAATTCAACAAGTTATGCCATTTTTTATATAACTCCTTTTCTGAGAGGTTCCAAGTAGTGACACCTGGAGTAATTTCATAAAACACACTGAATAACATTGTGTACTATTTTCAAATCTTTATTCATTAGAGGTACATAGTTATGACTATTTCAAGTTAGGGTTCTTGACTAATCCAAAACTAGTCATGTGAGACTAAAGAAAAGTTTGATGAAAATGATAGTCTCTTGTTGTTAAAGTTAAGGAAGGTTTGCAGGTATGCGATCATATACACCAGGTCTATTACAGAGTTACAAATCATATTTGGATGATGAAATTGATGAAGGCTTTTGGTTGAGGTACATGTTGGGTACATGGTTCAGACAAGTAGTTGATGAGTTGCCACAACATGAGGTGTATAGTTGATGATGTTGGTACATCTTGATTATTCATAGTTGATGAGTAGTTGATATTGGATTGGTACATACTTGTTACATGGTTGGAGGAACTTGTTATTATTATTGTTGACACATGGTTTATGAATGATGTAGCATACTTGTATTGGTATATTATTAGAAGTGCATATTGATCTTGGTGATGATTATGTGTTGTTATGTTATGGTTGATGATCCACATCTTTAAGAGTTATCTTGGTGATTGATATTTGTGATTAGACCTAATTTGGTTGATAAGATAGATGAGACAGGTTGTTTTGATAGGTTGTTTGGACATTTTCTTGTGATAGGTTATTTGTACAGGTTTGGTGCATGGTTGATGCACGTGTTCATGGTACAGGGTTTGTACAGGTTGGTGCATGGTTGATGCACTTCTTTATGCTACAAATTGATTACAGGTTGAGGTACAGGTTGGTGCATGGTTGATGCACTTGTTTATGGTACAGGTTGATTGGTGCAGGTTTACAACAGTATATCTCACAGTGATAGTGTGACAATGGTTCCATCATTCTACTTATACATCAGGGCAGTTGGATGGGGAAAGGATAGGTGGTTGTAGCCACCCTCCAGTTGTAGCCAGAGAACACAAGGTTTTGTAGCCTCCTTCTGGTTGTAGCCAGAGAATTGGGGAGTTGGAGCTTCCCTCAAGTTGTAGCCGGAGAAACTAGGGTGTTGGAGCCTCCTTTGAGTTGCAATTGGAACAAAGGAAGTTTGTGCTTCCAATGAATGTAATTATTCAAGACATATAAGAAAAAGAATTTCGTGGTTTTCTCCTATGGTGATGAGTAGTTGATACATGATTGGTACATACTTGGTACATGGTTGGAGGAACTTGTTAGTAGTATTTTTTACACATGGTTTATGGATGATGTAGCATACTTGTATTGGTATATTATTAGATATTTGTCAAAAGAGAAAATTGGAAAATTTTGTAGCATATGATTATTTGGAATTTTGTTCATTCGAAATTGAGAAATTGTGTTTCATAGCTTTTGTATTTCAAAAAGAGATATCTTCTCCCTATTGTAATTAGAGTTTATCGAATTGAAAGATTGCATATTCATCTCTTCTTTCATTTTATTGGGTCAAGGTCACATACGTCATCAGTTTCATTTCCGTCTCCCTTTTGAATAAACAACAACCTTTAAAATACAACGTAATTTTAAATTTATTAGCAACTTTTATTTTCTAGAAATTTTCTTCACCAACATTGGCTAGGATAACTCTTTTGGAGTAGGTTGTAAGGCACACTCTCTAAAGAATCAAAAAACATAATAGTATCTTGTGATAGGGAGAGTTCAAATCCACTTGCTACATTTTGTCCTGGGAAGCCCTTCTAACACAAGGGTCAATCATGAGGTCGCATTAGGACTGGTAGAGTTATTCACTCTGCTTTGTCAGTCTTAGTGTATAGATTGTGTGTATTAATGGGGGTCACTTGAATCTCGTGGGGACCTTCTCGAGTTGATTTTGGGCTAGATACCCTACCTTTGCATGTGGATTGGACTATCGATTGTTTCCCCAGGAATCATTGTCGTAATTAGTAACCTTAGTAGCCCATCTCTTTAGGGTCTTTACAGGAGGTGACTGTGGAGGGGAAAGTATTCATGGTACCTAGAATCAACATTGGCCAAACTCACTCGGGCTCCTTGGAGGGTATACCCAAAATTATGTGTGGGAGCTTGCACCAGGGTGTAAGTCATTTAAGTAGGTCATCAACGTAACATTTCCACCCGCCTTATCCTAGCCCCTTCTTGTCTTGATTTCAATATTGTTGGATTTCATCACCAACTAGTGACTTTGAAATATGAAGGTTTGTTTTCTTGGTTTGATTTCTAGATTTTATTAGTGAGTGTTTTTGGTTTCTCTAGTTGGCCATAGATTTGTTTTGTTATTTATTTGGTGTAGCCAACATCGTCCATCATCGTTCATGTAGGATGGAAGGGCTACCTTCGGAAGATCTGGAAGGTTATCTCCCTTTTATTCCTAACTCACCATAGGGCTCTCCTGAAGGAGCAGTTAATAATGAAGTAGCCTCTGAGATTGGAAGTTCCACTCCTTTAGAGGAATCTATACTTCCCCCAAATTCGTTATTGAGTGTTATACAAGATCCACATTCGCTCTGAATGAATTCATCGGGAGAACTTGTTGTTAATGAAAATATTGAAGTACCTACTGGGCATAACGTAGAGTCTAGAGTAGACGATCCACTATTTCAGAGTGAGTCATTTAGAACCCCATTTCGTAATACTGGAGTATTTTGGAAAACCTCCTCGGGACACGATATTTTTGATAAAATAGAATTCTTGGTGTTGAAACAGTTTTTAAAGTTTTTATCTCTAAGACTAAAACTTTTCTTTTTCGGGTTTCGACTTTTCATAAAGCATAACCCTCGCTATCATTTCCAAAATCCCGATACCGAAGTCTCGACAAGATTTATTCTTTAAATAATCAAAGGAAAAAAACCAAAAGTGTTTTAAAAGTCCCGATGTGCTTTCTGTAAAGTTATTTTTTAATCACGGTAATTTAAACCCTAAAGGAGTTGATTAACAATTTTTTAAAATCTTTCGGGATTCGGGTCTACTCGAAACCATATGTTTTCCATGCATATTGAATCATGAAATCCCGATCCTCGATTTCTTGAAAGAATGGAAGTTAGTTTTTAATCCCGATTAATTAAGTTACTTATACAATAGTTAAGGCCTAACCTAATCTTATCGTGATTTCGCAATTTCAGGATTCAGGATTCAGCGATAACATACCTCTTGTCAACATGATACCCAAAATCTCGAAACGTGAAGTCTTGGCTCATAATCTATGTTTAGACTAAATTAACTCTGTTTTGGAAGCACGATTAACGGTAATCAAACTTCTTAGGTTTTTTCGTGTTTTGCATTCCATTGAATGAAATCTTCCAAATTTTGAATTCAAAAGTGCCAAAATACGACCATTTTAATAAATGGATAATTGATAAATGTTGCGACACTAATGCAAATCTCAGAAATATTTTTTGCATTAAATGTAATTAATTACAGGTCAGTTGCGTTAGTGTTTTCATCATAAAATGAGTTTAAGGATAATTAAAAGTCTGTGTTCCAAAACCTATGCTTGTTCTGTTTTTCAAAGATAATTCGCATTCGGCCAAGCTCATACACTTCTTTTCTGTGATAGGTTTTTAATCTAACATAAATCTATGGCCCCAAAGAAAGCACCCAAGAAGAGTGAAGAGACAAATGAAATTTGCAGTCCAAAAGGAGATATCATATCCGAAACTACCCCACACGCCATCGACTCAATTAAATCTTGGAGAGAAATCTATGAACTCCTGGATTATGAAATCAAAAATTCTCCTGTTGATTCCGAGAATCACCTTCGGGATATAGAAGAATCGGAGCTTCAAAAGATCGCAGCACACCCTCGGCTCATGGAATACAATGACATGATCAATTGGGCCTTAGAGAAGGTTGATATCCTGACAAGAAGCATTTTAAATGATCAAGCGGTCATTGTCGGCTCATTCAGTCCAGAGCATATTCAAGTAATGTACAAACTCTAACCAAATCCTAAGTACATTTATAATGTCGAATTTACAGCTGATTTTCAAAGGAAGGAGTGTACTGAGGCAGACTGAACTTATCTCGATTTAATCAAAGAATGGTGGAGATATCCATGGAAATTTAGGGTCGATACCCATGGAATTTATGCCACAACATCTTTGAACGAGTACATGGTCTATGTAGCCATTATGCTGTGCAGACTCTTCGGGAAAAAGAATCCATGCCATTTCCCTACAGAATGGGTGCCCTTTTTAGAAGAAGCATCAGAAGGATACACTTTTAACTGGAGAAAGATTTTGTCTGATAACCTAGCCCAAGAGGTTTCAAATTACAAAGTTGCGAGATCTAAAGGTCGGCTAGTGGCCTTTTACATGTCGGTGTACATCATGGATGCAATCCATTTTTTAACTCCATTTCCCCTGATGAATTGGAGTTGGAACATAACCTGCCCTGAACCCATTCACGAGTATCACTCTGTGCTATGCGAAGAAAATGATAAGAATGTGTTTTACAAAATTTGTCATTTCTTAGTAATTCCAATGCATAAAATGTTTTATGGATGTGAACCCCCTCGCATTTCTGAGACAGTCTTAGCAAACCTCAAAGCAATAGCTGACTGGCTCATTGATGAAAACTTCTCTTACATTAGGGTTTATGGGTGCTCAATCCCCCCTCATGCACTTGCAAAATTTCTCCCAGACAGACTGGTATTGGGAGAGGCAGCACACCAAATAGTGAAAGGCGGCATCAGAATAGAGCTAAAGGAAACTCAAAAGAAATCTTGGCCAATCTTCCCTGTGTATATCGGTAAATTTTCATTACCAAATTTAGGCCATTCCAAGGTGGAAGCAGAAGCGCTCGAAGAAATAAAACTAGTAAATATTGAGCACAAAAAGAATGACCCTTATCAAGTAGTAAACAGAAATTTGATGCACTACAATATGAAATCTTATGAACACAAAAATTTTGTTTATGATGATAAATTTAAAGAGGTTAAATCCTATGAGGAGGTATTGAACAGGGCACAGGCCTTATCACCTGACTTACAGAATAATTTCATGTCCTTCCAAAGTAACAGGCGAAGTTGTTTGCCAAAGATTTTGCAGAGTGAATCCACGACCCCCCCTCCAAAGCAGGAAGGGCCTCCCCCAGGTTTTGAAACATAGTTACAGGATACAATAGCTACAAAGGGAAATATGAAGGAGATTGAAATGCCTTCACAAGAAACAAAAGTTCCTCAGACAAAGAAATCAGAGTCAAGGAAAGATAAGGAGTTGGAAACATCCCCAGAAATCCCTGAGGATTTTCCTAAAAAAGTAGGAGGAATAGCATCAACAGAGCTTGGAAGTCCTATTACTTCTTTTACCCCGTTGCAGTCTACCTATGGAAACCCCCAAGAAGGAGCTCTATATGTTACTGATCTCGAACCTATTTCTAGAGACGAAATTCCTTCATCCGGTTATTTTTTTCAGTAAAAAGAGGAAGGCTATCCTGAAACAGGAAATGCATCCAAGAGGAGACATGATGGTAAAAAAGCACAAGATCATCGTATATGTACAAAAACTTGAAGAGGGGGAATTCACTATAGAAATAGTAGGCACAATGGGAGCCTTAGAATCGACAAATTTATACTATGTTGGTAATTTGAGAACTATGTTGCAGCAAAAAGATCAGATGATAGCTCAACTACAAAGTCAATTAAAGGAGACTGAAAGAAGTATCAGTCAGGAGATACACAAGGGTCTAGAACGAGCCAGATTCAATGACATTCAAGAGATTCAAAAACTGAAAGCAAGCTTAGATGAAGAAAACCTAAAGATATAGGTCAGTCAAGAACAGGTCCTACAGCAAGAAGAAATGAATAGACAATTACAAAATAAGATTAATTCCATTCAAAATCAAGTGGTATAGCTTGAAATCTTCCAATCCCAGGTGTTGGAAATACATACAAAGATAGAAAAAGAGAAACATGGAGTGTTCTTTAAGCTAGAATTTATTCAGAATTACTTTCAGGAAGCAGGTAATTCCTTGGAGAGTATTCTCCTGAAAGAGAGAGAAGCGAAAGTAGCCAGAACAACTTTTCAAAAAGCAATGTCTCTTTCAACAAAAGAGGAGGTCAGAGAGACTCAAAAGCTATCTATTTCAAAGAAGATTAAAGGTGATATAATACTCAAGGTATGGGAGCCAAACCTCGTAGAAAACAAGAGAATAACCAGAGAGGTTAATGAAGACTATCAAGGAATTTTCGACCTTTTAGAGAAAGCTTCAGTGAACATTGGAAGAAAAAATTGTCCAGGGTTGTTAGGAGAAATTAACATTGGTAAGCATCAGTTAAGATTCAAGGAGGATCTGGAAGAAATTCAGGTACAGATCCCACAAATAAAGGTAATCAATGTCACTGAAATCGACAAATGGATAGTGATGCCGAACTTAAAGTTACAAACTATTAAGTTCATAAGAAAGATAATCGAAGACCGTCTGCCTGAACTACAGACAAAGTTCTTCCTATTTGAGGCGAAAGATATTCCAGAAGAACCCAGAGTTTTGGTGCAGTTTCTGGGAAAATGTATTCGTTGTCTTAAAACAGAAGAAGGAAGTTCATCAACACAGACATGAAATATTGTTTTGGATATTTTCATCATTGAAATAATAAAGAAGTTAAAATAGAAATGTAAATGGTTCAATATTGTTCATTCATGTAACCATTAGTCTTCGGAAGTTAGTTAATCACCAATGGGAAAAAGGTTTGGTGATCATGTATAAATATAATTTCACAAGACTGAGAATAGGCTTTTTATTTTTTGGGAGCTAATTGTATTAGAGGTTTTCCGATTTACAATGATATAGATAATGCAGAGGAGATTCTGATTTTTGTCAACCTAAAGCTATGTGTTCCTTTACTTTGTTTTCAATATCTTTCAACATCTTTCTTTCCATGTCTTTGTAATGAATGATCAACTATAGTTTAACTCAAACTTCTATTGTAGTTTGAATTTATTTAGTTATCTAATCTTTTACAGTTTTTCCTCTATGACTGCTATCCGCAGTTTCAATACCTGTAGGTCATTTGGATGGCTATATTTTATATTTCATTAGAAATCTCGTTTTTCTCTCCTTCTTCAGTTATGATATGAGATTCTTTCATGATTAAAGCCTCATATTTTTCAACAACGTTACTTTGTTATTATTTTACTATTCTCGAATTGTTTCAAGTACATGAAATGGCCTCTATTGTTATTGTATTATTATTTTCAGTTCCAAAATTCCTTTTCTATTTCATCCCTCAAAACTGAAGCAACAAATCTTTAAACATTTTATAATTCAATAAAATTTTACTCCCCATGACTGTCCCAAATAATAGACAACCCATCATAGAACTTGGCCTTCAAGATAAAAATAGCATTGATTTGAACTTATTTAATACTATCCTATAAACAACAACTACTCGGGTCGAATTAGAACGCTCATGGGCAGTTATCAAGAGAGACATCAGCATCCAAGAGAAATGGGAAGCTAGACAGAGAAGGTGTGGCCTTCCAATTGGAGGAGTTACCCTTCACAATTGATTCTTACCCCTTAATTCTCTTTATCTTTTTGGATTCCTTGTCTGACATCCCCCAAAATAAAATATTTTGGAAATTTAAATTTTCTGGGAAATTATTCCATTTTTGGTAAATTCGAATTTGGAAATTTTTTTCCATTTTTGGCAATTCTGAATTTCGAATTTGTTAATTGTAATAAATTATTATGACTATTGGGCAGAACTATGATTTAACTCAACTAATTATTTGACAATGACACTTGTTTAAAAACAGAATATTTTATATTGATTACAGGAAGACAAATGGAACAACCATGTTAAAAGTAGTTGACCATGACTCCATGAGTGGGGAACATGTTGGAACTACCCCTGGGATGATTTTTACAAGTGGAAAATTAATGATTTGGCCACTGGCAGCCCCTGAAAACCAAGGATTTAGGAAGTTGTGAAAATTCCAAGGAAGCGAAAAGACCTAGGCAAGTTACAAATAAGCATATGTGAGGAGGCAGGACGCTGCTAAGTATGCTGGGAAAGAGTCTATTTTGTTTTTCTTTTTCACTTGTTGTTATGAACACTGGAAGGGTGTGAGGCAAGGAGAAAAAGGTGACTGAATTGAAGGACAGTGTTGTAGAGGGATTTCCAAGTTCGCCCTTATGGACTCATGGTCAGGCTAGGGGGTAAATCAAGCAAGTAATCGTGGATGCTTGGTTCTACGGTTGGGAGGAACATGGTTGTTCCCTTTGTTTTCTCTCCAAGTTTAGTTCATATATGTTACTCTAAACTCTATCTGTCTGAATGATTTTATATTGGATATACTGTACATGTTATAGCTATACAGAAAAGAGTTCTAGTATTTGTTTTAATGATTGTATAACTACTGTAAGTCTTTTCCTATACCTAAATATTCAGTATTCTACCTCTATTGGATGAATTGGTTATTTTTATAGTGGGATCCTTAATGTTGGTATGCATGTAATAACCTAGACAAAGGCTATTCGAAATTCTGTGAATAGATTGTAGGATTTAATTGTAGATTTATTTTTCGGAAATCAATTTTAAATAGAATCGAATATGTATCAATGAAAGAACAGAGATATTATATGTGTATATATGTTTCAAAATTTAAAAAGAGTCAAATGAAGGAACATAGCTATTATATGCACATATATGTTTCAAACTTTAAATAGAGTTGAATATGTATCAATGAACGAACAAAGCTATTATATGCACATATATGTTTCAAACTTTAAATAGAGTCGAATATGTATCAATGCATGAACAGAGCTATTATATGCATATGTATGTTTCAAAATTTAAACAGAATCGAATATGTATCAATGAACGAACAGAACTGATATATGCATATATTCCATTCGGTAATTTAATTCAAAGAGGAAAACATAATTCATTTATATAGTCTAGAACGATGAAGCATAGGGGAGTGAACAAAATCTAGGGAGTAAGACTATCCTAAACGGGACGATTTAATCATGCTATCATCATACTACAGGAAAGTGAATCAATGATTTCACCGATACATCTTTAATGTTTGAAACTTCCTACATATTCTGTGCGTAGAGAGAATACAAGAATTTTAGGGTTGTGGCATTTTCCATTTAGAATAACTACCAAACAATTGCTTTGTATTTTACAGAAAGATTTTCCAAAAAAAAAATTCAGAGTAGTGCAATCGATTCAGAGGATACAATCTATCGAAAGGAAAAAAAATTGTACAAAAGTAAACGTAGAGTTTTGGATTGTGAAACCCCACCTCTGAACAATTCCTTTGGGGTAAAGTCCAAATAGACAGTTTTCGATAACAAGAGACTATCCATACAGTCATCAACAAAGTCTAGTAATGATGGTCATTATAACTGTTAAATATTTTCCGAATACATTTAAATCATAGAGGTAATGTACAGAATGTCGAAGATAATCCCTTTTTCCAAAATAGTTATTATTGTTCCTCCATTACTATGCTTAACATATTTAAGAATTTCCCAAAAAAGTAATACTTAGAGCTGTCCGCCATTTCTAGTATTTGGGTTATTAGTCCTTTCCTACAACAAGCTCGACTATGAATGTATATATATATTTTTATAACCTTAAAGGGATCTTTAACAAACAAACAAAATGGGATTTATCCCCCCTCAGACATCCGACATAGGAAAGAGGTGCATAAGTGATCTTACTTCTCACAGCAGAAAACTAGGAACATAATCGTGACCTCCATGCTTGATTTAAAAAGCGAGCTGAGAGCTATTTTTTTATGGAACCCAAGTACCTTTGTCACGTTTAGAAGAGGTCGGTACCTACGCCGAGGAGTGAGCGTCCCTGCATTCGGACATCACAGGAAAACTTTAGCAAAGTATTAAACTTTAAATTATAAAATCGAATGTATAGTTTTAGTACCACAGTGATGCAGGACTACTTAACTTAAGGATGAAAACACCACGGCCTCCAGTGTTCGTGCCTAGTTTTGTAATGTGACCCTGGCCGAGGGGAGAATGATGCCTGGAACTTCTGGTGGGTACCTCGTAACAAAACAGAGTCCCACCATTAATACAAAGATACCCCTTTTGCACATAATTAAACAAATAATTAACAGAGGAAATAACACTGCCAATTCAAGAAGTTCAATCTATTATAAACAAAAATTATGTACAAAATGAAATGAAGAACATAAGGAACGACATCATACTGGTGAACAATAGACATTATCAGGAAAATACCCCAACTCAATAAGAGATAAACTACCAGAAGACCACCACTATACTACATATAAAATGCATCAATCACAAAGGAGGACAATTATGGTAGACCTTTGTATCTCTATATGACGTATGAATAAACCCTTTCTATGCTATACAGTTGTGACTTCTGAAACAGTTACCAATCTTAGATTAAAACAAAAAGAGCCAAAAGAATCCCATGGAACACAAACATAGGGCGCAAAATTGGGCTTTAGGATCACGGTGGTATAGAGTAGGGACTCTCAGTAACAACCTCTTCTACAGTCTGCATTAGAATTACAAGAGAAATCGCGTAGACTCTGAATCTAATACAGGAAGTAAATATTTTCTTAACCCACACCATGAACCCTCATTTCAAACTTAAGATACGATAGTTCCATAGAATATTACCAGGTAGTCAGATGTTGCCGCTGACTTCACCAATGATGGTCGCAGAGGCGGTAACACTTCCCTATGGAACAATGCATAATACAAAACCCTCCTCTTTGGAATCAAAAGAGAAGGAATGAGATTTCCAAAACCTAAGAGGGACGAGTACCACCCTTGATAGCCCGGGAGGTACAAGCCATGTGCTAGGGCTTGGTTGGCACATCAGGATTGGGAAGAATAGGGGGACGAGGCATCGGGACTGAGGCCTAATTAAATTCTAGGATAGAGCCTTAACTCCTCCTGATAGATACACCTGCCTCCCTTAAATGTCAAAGATATGAAGTTAAACAATAGTACAACCATGACTGTCCAATGTAAATAATCGGTCGCTATACCTTGTCTTTGAAATGCTCCTTCCTTTACACCAATAGGACGAGGAGGGGTAGTTAGTTAGTTATGCAGTGATCGATGCGGGACGAGTCGGGGTTCAATTTGTTATGGTGGAGACACAAATCGTATCATAACTAAAATGAAACCATCAGAGAAAATGCATTGTTATCCACTCTTAAATCACCTTTAATAACAGTAACCCATTCCTGGTATGTATTGGATTTCTAATGTTGTCACAGTTAGGTAGGAGTACAAGCAATTAATCTCAGGGTTATAATCATTTGCGTGCAAAGTCCAATTCATCCCAACTCTCTTAATTAGGGAAACGAAAATTCAAATCCTAGTGTATGGGTGAATACATGTAAGTATTAATATCTATATAATAATATATAGGAGTTAGAAAACTGCCTATTTTTCGATGGAACCTCTCTTATGTGTTAAATTAATATGACAAAGGGTCACTCCAAGGCAAAAGGGGAAATGTAAGTACCCATCTTACGAGATGATAAACTTTGGTTAATTAGAGGATAATGTACCAAAGAATTTTTTTATTTTTTTTTATGATAAATTTGAGGTTCATTACATATGGTATCAGAGCGAAAGTTACAAGACTGGGCCTGAACAGGACCACTGTAGTGCTTAGTATATATTTTGTTTTAGATAAAAACTAATAAATTGTGTGGTTACAAACAAAAAAATTTCTTTGTTTTGGTGAATAAGTATGGCAGCTCAAGACAATGCAGAAAATAGGATGGAAGAAAATCCACAGCAAAGACCTCCTAGAGATACAAGGCATAATAGTGATGGAAGCTCACCCACAGAAGTGTTGGAAACAATGAGGAACTTGATTGTTGAGTTATAGATCTTTAAAGCCGACATTGAAAAATTGAAGAAGGCATAGCAAGAACAGCAGGAGATAAATGAAGTCCTACTACGCAGTATAGTGACCAAGAAAAGCCCAAAAGACAATAATAACAATGAAGAAGTCAACAAGAGAGCCTCCAAGAAATCAGGACCAGAAACAAAAAAAGGAGACAGTTTGTCTAAAGGAGCACCTCCAACTGAGGATGGAACTAAAATTGACAGAAAAAGAAAACAAGTAGACCACCTTGAAGGAGAATTTAAAAAGATTAAACCCACTATCTTTTATGGGGAATCTAGGATAGGAGAAGAAGCAGAGGCATGGCTGTTAGACATCAAAACGTATTTCCAAATCTACAACTATTCCAACAACATGAAGGTTAGGATGGCCATCTACAATCTGAAAGGGAAGGCCAGTATTTGGTGGCAAGATCTGAAATTGGCGAAGGGCCTAAAGGAGAAACAATTGGAATGGTCTGACTTTAAGAAGTATTGCAAGAAACAATACCTTTATAAAAACTATTATGAAAGGAAGACGAAGGAATTTTACGAGTTATGACTCGGACAGATGAGGATGGAGGACCTTATAAATAAATATCTATATATGCTAAGGTTCATACCATACATCCAGGAGGATAAAGTAAAAATTCAGCGATTTCTAAGATGTCTACCACAGTCCTACAAGGACAGAATTGAGTTTGACAACCCCAAATCCTTAAGTGAAGTATTCAGAAAAGCGTGAATGTGTTATGACCAGTATAAATAGTGGGTAGAGTTTCCTAAAGCCTAGAAGGATAAGAAACAAGATCGAATGAACCAATGAAAGAAGGGGTACCAGCTAGCTCCTTATCGGAATACAGCGAAGAGTTTTCTGAGAAGGGATTTTCACTCCAATCCTCTGAATACGCAAGGCAGCGGAAAACCAGTGAACCTAGGAGTGAAGAGGTTTGGGGACAACTCCCATGATCCATTAAAGTATTGGGAATGTGGAGAGCCTCATCTCAGGAGGAACTACCCATGTTTGAGTTCAACAAACAAAAATGTTGTTCATAACCTGCAAGAAGCCTCAACAGTGGGAGACGTGGGTAGGAGCCTACATCGAATAAATGCATCCATAAATGGATGACAAGCTGACGACTAGTCCTCAGTGGTAGAAGTCGAAGGTAAAATCCATGACACTCGAATTTCTATTTTAATTGACCCCGAAGCAACATTAAGTTATATTACTCTGAAGGTAGTAGAGTCAAATNAACAGGTACAAAAAGGAAAGTAATTGACTATATTTTGGATTTTGAGTTCAGCCTAGATGGTCAAACTATAAGGACCGATCTGAACATCCTACCACTAGGATCTTATGATATGATTATTGGGATGGACTGGTTGGAATGACACAAAGCAATATTAAATTGTTATACAAAGATACT
Organism: Picea mariana; assembly: GCA_032191745.1. Taxonomy (NCBI): domain Eukaryota; kingdom Viridiplantae; phylum Streptophyta; class Pinopsida; order Pinales; family Pinaceae; genus Picea; species Picea mariana. The sequence continues at coordinate 148,409 of JASDQU010103175.1, read as the reverse complement.
TAGCTATAAAGATGATTCCTGCACCACCAGGACAACCCAAGGTATACCAAAACCAGTATCAGTCAGAAAAATTTGAGCGATGCAACTAAATAAATTTGTGAGAAAAGGATGTCAAGTTTATGCCATCCAAGTGACAAGTCTAGCAGAAAAGAAGGATAAGCCAAAGTTGGAAGACTTTGCTGTCCTACATGATTTCAGAGACATGTTTGTGGATGAGATACCAGAATTACCCCCTAGAAGGGAAATAGACTTTTCCATAGATTTGTTACCCAGTTCTACCCCTATATCAAAGGCGCCTTATAGGATGAGTCTAGCAGAACTGACAGAATTAAAAATACAATTACAAGAATTGTTGGACAAAGAGTATATCAGACCAAGTGTCTCACCTTGGGGAGCACCAGTCCTCTTCGTGAAAAAGAAGGAAGGTACTCTAAGATTATGTATCGATTATAGACAACTGAACAAAATGACTATTAAGAATAAATACCCCTTACCATGGATAAATGATCTGTTCAATCAAGTAGGGGGGGCCAAGATATTTTCAAAATTGGATTTACGATCCGATTATCATCAAGTTCGTATAAAATATGAGGACATAAACAAAACAACATTTCGGACAAGATATGGACACTACGATTTTGTAGTCATCCCTTTCGGACTCACCAATGCCCCAACCATGTTTTGTGCTTAATGAACAGTATTTTCAGTGAGTACTTGGACAAGTTCGTGGTAGTATTCATTGACAATATCCTGGTCTATTCAAAGACGGAGGAGGAACATGAGGAACACTTAAGAATAGTTCTGCAAACATTAAGGAAGCACAAATTGTACACCAATTTCGACAAGTGTGACTTCTATCAGAAAGAAATACAATATCTTGGACATGTAATTTCAGTAGAGAGCATTGTCATAGACCCGGAAAAGACAAAAGCCATTATGGAATGGCCGGTACCTAAAGATGTAGCGGATATACGGTCGTTCATGGGAATCACCGGATACTACCGCAAGTTTATAGAAGGGTTTTTCAAGATAGCCTACCCTATCACATCATTACAAAAGAAAGGAACTAGGTTTAATTGGTCAAAGAAATGTCAAGACAACTTCAACAAACTAAAGGAATTATTGACAATGACACCCATATTGAAAGTAGCAGACCCAGATAAAGACTTCATCATATGTTTAGATGCAAGTAAAGAAGGGCTAGGTGGTGTCCTAACTCAGGAAGGACATGTTATTTGTTATGAGTCCCGAAAATTAAAAGAACACGAGAAAAATTACGTCACTCATGACTTAGAATTGGCAGCAGTAATACAAGAATATTTCTATTATTAACGAACAATAGCGGGGTGAAACATCTGTTTAACCAACCAGATATTAATGCAAGGAAAGCAAGGTGGTTATCCTTCTTAAGTGAATTTGACTTCGAGGTTAGACATATCAAGGGCAAGGAAAACAAAGTAGCAGACTTTTTAAGTAGAAGAATCCATGGATTATTTGAGATGAATATTAGCAGGGCAGAAAGTGATCTGGAAGAAAGAATAAGGACGACAGGTATTGATGATGAAAACTATACTAAAATAATGGAAGAATTACCAAACAATACTGTGAACTCAAATAAACTAGATCTAAGTATCGACGAGAAGGGGCTGCTATGGTTTAAAAACAGAGTTTACATACCAGATTCAGCAGGGTTAAAATTAACAATCTTGGATGAAGTGCATAAGAAGCCATATTCTGGCCACCCAGGTTACCAGAAAACGATAATAGCACTTAGGAAACTATTTTATTGGCCTAATATGAAGGGTGAAACAGTGGAATACTTTGCTAGGTGCCAAGATTATCAGTAGGTTAAGGCCGAGCACCAACATCCAGCCAGCCTCTTACAACCATTACCAGTACCAAAATGGAAACGGGAGACTATATCACTCGACTTTATAACAGGTTTGCCTAAAACTTAGAAACATAATGACTCCATCATGGTTGTAATCGATATACTCAGTAAGTCTGCACACTTTATTCCTGTAAAGTCTACTTTTAAAGCTATAAACATTGTTGAAATATTCATGAAATAAATCTTTAGACTGCATGGTATTCCTAAAATGGTGATTTCAGATAGAGATGTAAAATTCACATCCGCTTTTTGGAAGGAATTGTTTGCAGGGATCAATACCAACTTGAATTTTAGTACAAGTTATCATCCACAAATGGATGGAAAAACCAAAAGGACAAACCAAATCATAGAGGATATGCTTCGCCTGTACGTAAGAACAAAATCAAACAAGTGGGAGGATTATATACACTTAGTAGAATTTGTATATAACAATGGGTACCAAACTTCAGCAAAGTTGAGCCCTTTCGAAGTATTTTACAACATAAAGTGTACAACTCCAATTAGTTGGGATAACCCAACTGACAAACTCATGGTTGGACCAGAAATGCTCCAAGAAATGGAGAACATGGTAAGAAAGGTACAACAGAACTTGAAGGAAGCATAGGACATACAGAAGAGCTATGCAGATCTGAAAACAAGACACTTAGAGTTTCAAGCGGGAGACCATGTATATTTGAAGGTCAAAGCCCAAAAAATATCATTGAATCTAGGAAACTATGCCAAGCTGGCACCCAGGTTCTATGGGCCCTTCGCGATACTAGCTCGAATTGGACTCGTAGCGTATCAACTTGCACTTCCAGTGAATCTAAGAATTCATAATGTATTTCATGTTTCTTTATTGAAAAAATATGTTCACGACCCTACTCATATGATTGATTGGAACTTGGTACAGGTGGAACCCGAAGGCAAATTCTAGGTGGAACCCCTATGCATTCTGGACCAGAGAGAAATAGCGCTTCGGAACAGAGTTTTTTCTCAGGTAAAGGTGCAATGGAAGCACTTTAGTCCTGAGGAGGCCACTTGGGAATTGGAGGGAGATTTGCAGAAATCTCATCCAATATTGTTCCATGAAAGGAACGAACACTTAGGATAGTGTTTTATTGAAGGGGGGAAGGATGTGACATCCCCCAAAATAAAATATTTTGGAAATTTAAATTTCTAAGAAATTATTCTGTTTTTGGTAAATTCGAATTTGGAAAATTTTTTCCATTTATGGCAATTCCGAATTTCGAATTTGTTAACTGTAATAAATTATTATGACTATTGGGTAGAACTCTGATTTGACCCAACTAACTATTTGACAATGACACTTGTTTAAAAACAGAATATTTTATATTGATTGCAGGAAGACAAATGGAACAGCCATGTTAAAAGTAGTTGACCATGACTTCATGAGTGGGGAACATGTTGGAACTACCCCTGGGCTGATTTTTACAAGTGGAAAATTAATGATTTGGCAATTGGTGGCCCCTGAAAACTAGGGATTTAGGAAGCTGCGAAAATTCAAAGGAAGGGAAAAGACCTAAGCAAGTTACAAATAAGCATATGTGAGGAGCCAGGACGTTGCTAAGTATGCTGGGAAAGAGTCTATTTTGTTTTGCTTTTTCACTTGTTGTTATGAACACTGTAAGGGTGTGAGGCAAGGACAAAAAGGTGACTGAATTGAAGGACAGTGTTGTAGAGGGATTTCCAAGTTCACCCTTATGGACTCATGGTCAGGCTAGGGGGTGAATCGGGCAAGTAATCGTGGCTACTCGGTTCTACAGTTGGGAGGAACGTGGTTTTTCCGTTTGTTTTCTCCACAAGTTTAGTTCAGATATGTTACACTAAACTTTATCTGTCTGAATGATTTTATATTGGATATACTGTACATGTTATAGCTATACAGAAAAGAGTTCCAGTATCTGTTTTAATGATCGTATAACTGATGTAAGTCTTTTCCTATACCTAAATATTCAGTATTCTACCTCTGTTGGATGAATTGGTTATTGTTATAGTGGGATCCTTAATGTTGGTATGCATGCAATAACCTAGACAAAGGTTGTTCGAAATTCAGTGAATAGACTGTAGGATTTAATTGTAGATTTATTTTTCGGAAATCAATTTTAAACAGAATTGAATATGTATCAATGAACGAACAGAGCTATTATATGTGTATATATGTTTCAAACTTTAAACGGATTCAAATGAATGAACAGAGATATTATATGCACATATATGTTTCAAACTTTAAATAGAGTCGAAGATGTATCAATGAACGAACGAAGCTATTATATGCACATATATGTTTCAAACTTTAAACAGAGTCGAATATGTATCAATGCATGAACAGAGCTATTATATGAATATGTATGTTTCAAACTTTAAACATAATCGAATATGTATCAATGAATGAACATAACCGATATATACATATATTCCATTCGGTAATTTAATTCAAAGAGGAAAATAGAATTCATTTATATAGTCTAGAACGATGAACGATGAAGCATAGGGGAGTGAACAAAATCCAGGGAGTAAGACTATCCTAAACGGGACGATTTAATCATGCTAGCATCATACTACAGGAAATCGAATCAATGATTTCGCCGATACATCTTTAACGTTTGACACTTCCTACCTATTATGTGCACAGAGAGAATACAAGAATTTTAGGGCTGTGGCATTTTCCATTTAGAATAACTACCAAACAATTGCTTCATATTTTATAGAAAGATTTTCCAAAAAAAAAATTCAGAGTAGTGCAATTGATTCGGAGGATACAATCTATCGAAAGGACAAAAAAATTCTACAAAAGTAAACGCAGAGTTTTGGATTGTTGAACCCTACCTCTAAACAATTCCTTTGGGGTAAAGTCCGAATAGATAGTTTTCGATAACAAGAGACTATCCATACAGTCATCAACAAAGTCCAGTAATGATGGTCATTATAACTGTTAAAGATTTTCCGAATACATTTAAATCACAGAGGTAATGTATAGAACGCCGAAGATAAGCCCTTTTTCAAAAATAGTTATTATTGTTCCTCCATTACTATGCTTAACATATTTAAGAATTTCCCAAACAAGTAATACTTAGAGTTGTCCACCATTTCTAGTATTTGGGCTATCAGTCCTTTCCTACAACAATATCGACTATGAATGTATATATATATATTTATAACCTTCAAGGGATCTTTAACAAACAAACAAAATGGGATTTACCCCCCCCCCCCC